>CM060868.1:26059625-26319625 GCA_030737845.1 Acorus calamus | reverse complement strand
CTGACTTAAACTGGCAGCCCAACTTGATTAGCCTGGTGCAGACCACCTTCACTCAATGTCTGAATTTGCCTGACTCCGATCTGAAAATGTGTAGAAAGAAAATGGTTTTCAGAGATAGCCCTATGAGATCCATTTCCTTTAATTCACAAACATCAGGCGGACTTGGAATAACATAAACAACCAAGGGAAATAAGAAAACAATTTTCCAGTGTGTCCAAACACAAAACATTTCTCAAGTGTTACCTTGCCCCGCAATAATAGAGAGAATTGACACAAATAACATTAATAATATCATGCTGGACATATTTTTATCATAAGCACTTTAAATAATAAACAATTAGACAGTGATGACACTTCTATTAACTTTATTAACAAAAATTCAAGTTACCCCGAAATGGTGCAGCAATTGCAATCCAGCTCTTCACATATTTCTCAAAAACCTACATAACAAGTGGGTTAGATCAGACATACGCTGATATGCGTTCATATAAAATTGCATCAAACCTGAAGAGTTTGCAATTGCAACAGAAATAAAATGCATGGAAATAATTGATGCTACAAGCACTCTTACATCAGAGCGGAGACACATGAAGCATTTCACTAGAAGACCCCCCATAGAGTGGGTAATTATGGTTAGTTTCTTCCCTCCTGCGGCAGTGTAAGCTGACTGTAATTTATCAGAAAATTCATCCAGTGTTTCTAGAAGCCTGAAAAAGCATTTAACATCTGACACGTTAAAAAATTCCAAATTTATATTTTCAAAGAAGAAATTGTTTCAACTCTTCCTGTAATCAGTATGTGAAAAGAACATCCTGGACAAGAATCAATGAAATTCAACATTCAAAATTTAGATTATTATTTTAAGTTTCCGATTATAACAGTGGAACAGACCCTTAATAAAAGGAAGTTGTACTTAACCAAATTATGCAAAAGACAACACCGTAAGACCATAAGGACATATTTTTATGTATCACAATCTTACATAATAGCATATGACAGAAGTTGTTGCAGGGCACGATAGAAGACTCTTGAATAAAACCATAAATTTCCAAAAAGGAGCAATCCCCAAAGGCTCAGATATAAGGAATAATAATAAGCATGTGTTCTTACTTAATCATGCATTTTAAAATTTATCCATCTACTTCAGGGCAAACCAAACAACAATAAAGGTCCATTTGGATCCGCATTTGCAAGGATTCTGCGGTGGAAAAGCCAAACGATCCAAACAGTTTTCCGCAAACATCACATATTCGGCATTTCACGTGTTTTCCTTGATAAATTTATGGTGTTTCAAAAGTTTTCAAAACAATGCTTTTCAAAAGCGGATTGGATTTTCAAAAATCCAGCAGTGCAACCACACATCCAAACGACCCCTAAGTCATTAATAGACAAATGCAGTGCAAAAAATACTCATCTATGCTTGAAACAATATGAGGTGCTACAAACAACAAACATATCAAAGACCTCAAAACAATAAGGGTCGTCTCCTTAGCTTGGATGGCCGTGCTTCTCAAATGGTGCTCACGAGTCACCCTTTCTATTTATCTTCTATCTTCAAGGTCCCTTGTGGGATCCTAAAGAAGATGGTCTCTACTCGGTCTTTATATCGGCGGGCTCAATAAAGGTCCACTTCCTCACCTCCTCTCGACCCGATTCGGATGTTTGATTTGGGGTTTGCTCTCTCCATTGAAGATTAGGGGGTTTATGTGGCTCTTGTCCATCAACAAAATCCTAACCAAAATGAATCGGGCGAAATGGTCTAACGACAGGGGATACATTATGCGGTTTGTGTGGAGTTGAGGAAGAATCGTAAGACCATCTATTCTTTACTTGCACTTTTTGCACCCAAATTTGGAAGAAGGTCGGGGAGGCTCTTGGGTCTTCTTATCCATTTCCACATATGGACAATTTCTGGGATCGTCGGATGAAAGGAGATCAAAATTCTCGGGCTAAGTTCCAATGATTGGTTCCTCATGCTAATAGTTGGTCCATTTGGCTATCGTGCAACGAGGGAGTTCTTTTGCGGAAAATACTTTGTTTGCACTTTCCTCAATGCTTTTGGATTGGGTCAAATTCATTTTAGAGAAGCCTTCACCGAATTCCTTAATGGGTGTTGCTTGAGGGGGAGGGGGAGGGGGAGGGGGGGGGGTTGTGGATAATTCTCATTCAAGCTTGCTTAATTCTTGAATTTCCTTTCTCTTTTAAAAAATGTAAGGAGATCCATCGTCTTCTACCTTTCAACGGTTTCTTGCAATAAGATTCTCCTATATTTCCTCAAAAAAAAAAAATTCTACAATATCTATAAATGAATGACATAAACATCCTCAGTTATATTTCTTCCTATCATATTTAGGAAAGTCCAATATGAATGTCTAACATCAAAAGCAAAGTTTCTCATCCAAGCTTTGGGGTTTGTTTCATATATTCTGTAAGAACGTAATCTCCTTTATGCACATATGAAACATGTAGATATATCATAAAAAAAAGTGTACCTGCCAAATTAAAATCCATGAACTTTTCAAAACCAATTTTTATGCATAGATTAGTTACCTTGGTGATCTATTATTTATTGTCGTTTTTGAAATTTAAATTTCCATGTTGTGTTTAAATATTATTAAAACCTGTTCATCAGATATTCGATTGGAGACCCGGCTAACACCCGGCATTGATTGTTAGAAGTTCTGGGAGGGCCACAATAATAGATATTAATTATCATTTTGATTTATTAGATTCTAGAAAATCACCTGACTACCATAGCCAAACCACCACTCCATTCAACACCATTCTTTTGGAAACATCTTTATTAAAGTTCAACGATCCTATCTCCTAAGGTAGAATTCCAACAAGATCTTATATCCCACGTGAGTTGTTGGAGTTTTGGCTTGTGTGCAACGAGAAGATATTCCAAAGGAAAATATAATATTAGAAGAATATTGAGCGGTGATCATGGCATCCCTCCAAGCTTTTTTTTTCATGAGGAAGATTGGAGCGAACTTACTAAAGAAAAGGCACCCCCCAAACAAAGAGGAAACAATAAAATAGCGATTTTTGCGATATATCTGAAAGTGCCCAAAATGATACATCGAAATATCGAACGCTATATCAATTATGCTAATTTTGAGAGAAAAAGTTGAGATCAATAGTGCTATGTAGCATAAACTCACATGTTCCTTTAAGTAACATGTGTTTTTTCTTCAATCACACAATTTTGAGGTCAAATATGAATATATGATATACCCATATTGATAAATGTCTATATATTTGACTTAACCCTAACCAAACCCTAAAATGGAGAGAAGAAGAGGCAACGCAAGAGAAGCCGCAGAGAGGGGGAAAAAGCCAAGAGAAAAGGAGACAATACGAGAGCGCTGGAGAAAATTAGGCGGATCGATGGTGAGGCCAAATTCTCATCTTATCTTTTTCTTCTTGGTTTTTTTTTAAATATCAAACTTTCGATATATTAAAAAATTGTTCTTTGTACCATCGGTGGGCTTTCATTTTTAAAAAACAATAATTATGACAGTTTTTGGTCTTTGTACCCCACCTGACCTGTCACATTGCCAATGTTCAATCTGATTTGGACACTTCAATCAACCCTCCTGCTAGTTTTTCTTTTTTCGTTTTTAAATAATAAAATTATAAACCCATTTGATGTAAAGCTCACTATACAAACAATTACATAATGTTTTTTTTATCATTCCATCCATTCTCTTCTCAGAGAAGCCACTGAAAGTTGAAGCAAGATGAAGTGATTAGCAGTCACCAACAACAAACAAGAAGAAGAGATCGGCCAATAATTTCAAGATGAAGATCCCATAAGCCATTGCATGCATCCAACCTATCTGCCATCCCAACAAGGACCTCTAACCGCTGGAAGAGGAGTCCCTAACTTATCCAGTCCTCCTCCTCTCCCTCTTTTTTATGTTCTGTTAATTTCCAAGCAGGCGCATAAGCCATTGCATGCATCCAACCTATCTGCCATCCCTCCAAGGACCTCTAACTGCTGGAAGAGGAGTCCCTAACTTATCCAGTCCTCCTCCTCCTCTCCCTCTTTTTTATGTTCTGTTAATTTCCAAGCGGGCGCATAAGCGGATCCAGACCAAACCGCCATATCAGGCCATCTATGCATGTGGTTCGGTCCAAAAAACGAACCGCATAAGCAGCTGCATATTCGAACACTGATCAATCGTGATATAAAACACTGGTTAGAATCCTCCTGGGTGAAGATTTGGCATTACAAATCATAGGCTCCAAGTGGAAAGGGTGACAAATTTTAATCCTTTTGGATTAAGGGCTGTGTTCATTTATGCTTTCTTTTGGGACTCAATATTCTTAATTTCTCTGTTTTTCTACTTTGGAGATCCCTCATCTCCTTTTATATGAAGAGCACCAATTTATAATATACATGCTCCAACCTTTCTCTAAAAAAACATAAAAAATATCTAGGTGAAGTTATTGTTCATCTTACATGGAAAATAAAGTACCATTTTTGGAGAAAAGTAACTCTTCTTGATGTGACATCACAGCATTCATGAAAAGTAATTTCCAAAGATCAGATGACAAACTTTAGTTGACTTGCCAGTGGGAACAGAATTCAGTCAAATGTTTAATCAATTTGGTTTTCCATACTTCTGCACCAACAGAATGCTGTTCACACAGAATTAATCTTTTCAGATTTTGTGGGTCTGGCATCAATTTTTCCTAATTTAACAAAAGGAATATCTTCAAGTTTTATCTTTAAAAAAAACCCTCACCCAAAACAATCATTCGGATACAACAAGGTGTTGGGGGGGGGGGGGGGGGGGGGGACTACAAAAAATCCTAACCTTGGCATATTTTTTACACAGAGTGGCAACCCTCAGGAATCAAACCCAGAATTTTGTCTATGTATCCCAAATACATTACCACTACTCCAAAAAAAAGTTCAGAATACTTGGGTTACTTGTACACAATATTTAATCATCACCAAGACATAATATCAGATGTGTTCAAACAAGTCCTAATGAAAAATTAACCATACCTATTGCTCTGACGGAAGTCATATCTGAATCCAAATAATGTTTTACCCTCTTGGTAACCCGACATGAGCATTTCCTCTATCATGTCATGGAAATAAATGGCACCATCACGTCCAATAATCTGGAGAAGGAAAACAATGAGGTATCATGAACAATCTAAACTAACCTTCCATCAAATGAGATGTTTATTTTTGAGTTTAACATCCCAAAGAATATGTAGGCATAACTTACAAAAAAATGATTTTGACTAGCAAACAAAACTCTTAATAAGGAAGATAACAGGAAAGATCTGTCTTTATCCATAACCATATCAACCTGACAAGATGCACAATTTATGGACCACACATTATGGCATAAATTTGTTACATGAGGGTTCATATGATGGGGCTAATAAGGACATGGACCCATGGACATTTAATATTGAAAAGCACCATGCTATGGGGAACAGACATTTATATAAACACATCTTCTCAGCAAAGTTCATATAACCACATAACAATACCATCACATTGACATTGATACAGATAATCATACTACATTTCTCATTAAAGAGTCAATTGGTTGAGTCTAAGAAATGACAAGGCAATGCAGATCTTATTAAAAAAAAATTTCCTTATTTTCCTCAGGCTTCCCCTCAAACAAAACTACCCTCAGCAGACATACACTATCAATTCAAATAAAGCTTCACTCTCCCCTCTTTTCTTTTTTAGGTAATTGATGGGACTTGAACCCAGGACCTTGTGGTTCCAAATTCTATTATCAACCATTGTGATATGGGTCCAAGTCCCACTCTCCACTCTTAATATTCATTACAAAGTGCACTTCTAAATTTTCACCCTTCAACTGCCCAATCTAAATATGATTGAAGTAAATCATCATCCAAATGCCTTTACATCTTAAAATTTTAAAGAAAGGAACTGTAAAGCTAACATTATAATCCAGATTAATGGCTCTGACAAGAAAAAGCAATTCAGATTAGACACAGATGGAAGAACAGCACATACCATATCAGGGTCCAGCACATCAATTGCATGCAATCCAAATCTGTCTTCGGGAACAAGAATTTTCGTTTTTTGATCCATTGACACAGTTTGACCTGTTCCATAGAATTAAACAACACAGGCAATTTTTAAACTTGGTTGAGTGGAAATTATCATGAAAAAGACATTTTACTAGGTTGAGTTAAAATTAAAAAAAAAAAAGATCTCATGCCTAGATATGGCATTGAATGTCTTATGCCATACAATTAATTGATAAATGGCATTCTCATTTTCATTCTCAGACATTCCGTCAAAGTAAATCAAAGAATTGCTTCAATCATTCTCTAAAAAACAATTTAGAGTTTTCCTTAGTCTCTAATCTCATGTGCATGAAATATCATAATGATCACAATGATCCATTATTATAATAGAGTTCTCTCATAAATGAAAGCAAATATTAAAAAAAAAATTACAAAAGATACCATACCACCCAGATTTAGAATGAAATATGCCCCAAACCCTCCCCCCATTCAAATTTCAAAGAATCCACAACGAACATCAGCAGATTAATGGACACAGATTCATAGAATATAAATGATATATTCCCTGCTAAGAAGACTCGCACCCCTTTCACCTAAAAATTAACATCGACCTACATGGTAATTCCACCAACTACTGCAAATTTGGCAATCCATCCATATTTTTCCATAAACAAATACAATAACAAAGCAAAACATTAAAATGTGGAATAACCAACAAAGATCAACACTTTAATTTAAAAAAAAAATGTTAACACAAACGCCCTCAAAACACATCAGTTCCGTCTTATCCACGTTCTCATCAATTGCTTTGCGTGGTCCCATGAAAGTTCATCAAAAAAATATCTCAATATGTACTAAGCATTCATAAAGTTAGATTATCCAAAGGAACACATATATCCTACTTTACCATATAGAAAACCTAATTCCATATATTTCCACAGGATTACCCATTTCATTCATAATTCACATACTTCTTCCAAAACTTCTACATCCACAGATCATCTTTCAATTCACTAATAAACATCACCTACATAAACAAAAATAAAACCTCATCTTTCATTCACAGAAAAATCTCACGTACCAGTGGAAGGATCGAACCTAGACCAGAGCTTGGTGCGGAACTCATGATCGGCGCCGAGGATCCGGACCCAGACCCTTTCCTCCCTGCCGTTGGCGTCGACGGCGTTCAAGATGGAGCCGGCGATACCGGGGACGAGGAGGACCGGGTCCAAGTCCGGGTCGACGTAAGGGATGCGATTCTTGACGAGCCTCAGCCACACCTCGATCGACTTGATCAGCTCCTCCAACGACACCGCCACCATCTCACTCTCTCTCTGAAGACTTCGAAAAAAAACAGTGAAACCCTAATTTTTCTTTATATAGGAATATTTAATTGAGTCGGATAGAGAGAGGGAGAGGGGAAAGGATGATCTGATGACGAAGACGACGACCTTTTTTACCGTCGGATTTAATTATTCGGTGTGGAGTTATTGTGTTGTGGCGAAATGTTTTATTCTTAACCGGATCAATGGTATGGTTTTTTTATATATACAGGGATATTCGCCTCTAGGATTTTTTTATTTTTAAACTCTTATAAATCATAAGATTTAGTTATGGATCTCTTACTTCTTTTAATTCTAAGATTTCAAATATATGTTTTTTTTTAGTTCTTAGGAAAAACCTATCCCTAAATTATTTGATTTTCATTTTAATCTCTAAAAGACATAAAATACATATCATTTAAATCTAGATACTAAAACTAAAATATGAATAAATGAGAGATTTATCACTAAATCTTATGATTTATGGAGACTTAAAAATATTAAATCTTACATTTTAATAACATTATTTTGTCAAATACTCTCGTCTTTAAAAAAAAATTGAGCCTGTATATACACACACTAAATATCAAAAAAATGATCTGATAACATATGGAAACGATAGTTAAAGATACGAAAGTTTGTGATCTAGGAAAATAAAATAAATCTTGAACATAAAAGATATTTTAATATTCTTATATAAATTAAAAGATTTTGAAACGGCAACAAAAAGTGGGACGTAAACACGTAACAAATGTGGTTTTGCGCCGTAAGTGAGTGTCCTACTACATGACACGTGTTTAGAGAACGTAAAATCGTGACGCAGTGGACCAATTAAACGGTGACGTGATAAAAAAAAAATGGAAGAAAGTCCCTTTTATATTGCTTTTACGCTTTCTTTTAACATTTTTTTTTCTTTCATGGTCGCTTTCTTTGACACTGTTAAATGTGATTTCCTGTGACATATGGTTATTATCTTTTTGTTGAGATAGGTTACTATTCAGGTTTAATAAATAAATTTTTATTTAATTATACTTTTTTGTTATTTTTCATTGATAATAATGTGACATTTATGTTGTTTAATTTATTATGGATTTGAATAAAAGATGGATACAGGCCCGCCCTGGGTGGGCCCAGTAGGACTATGGCCCAACCCAAGGAAGCCCCCCCCCCCCCCCGGGAAAGTTTCATTATTATTATTGGGAACAGGGATATGATTTAAAGCCTCATTTACCCTAGTTTGAAATGGGGATTGGGTATACATTTATCCAAGCATAAGTGAGTATAAATATGGATAAAGTGATTTTGTGTTTGGTTGTGTTTTGAATTATTCTTATTGGTACTTAAGAATAAATGTTTTGTTGTTTGGATAAAATGTGAATAAAATATGGATAAGAATTTATAAAAGGTAAAAAAATAATGATAATTGATTTGAAAGATGATTTATAAGAGATGATGACAATTGGTTTGACAGTGGACCCACATATTTTTTGGGTGCAATAACCTATGATAACTTTTATTCTAGGGGGTGATTGGAATCCATATACCTCTTTATATCCATCTAAGACCTCAAATGAAAAAAATAAATGCAATCAATCACAGCCATCCAATGGTCATAAAAAATTATACATAATTAAAACTTTAAAATCTCATTTGACATGTCAATAGTCACCCTCTCTAGCCTAACTTTTTTTTATCCTCCCTTTTAAGGTTTCTCATAATCTCCCCCCCCCCCCCTCTCTCTCTCTCACAAATTTCAACAATTCTAAATTTAAAAAAGCAAAATTTAAAGATTTTACAACAAATTGATTTCCATTATAAGGTACTTAGCCTCTTTTTGAATCTTAGTTTTATTTAATTTTTTTCTTGGATATATGCATATATATAATTATATTCACATATTCTTATTAATCAGATATGAAATTATAAAGTTAGCATGAAAATCTCATTTTTTTAAGATAATAATTTGAAAATCTCTAATTAGAAGAAAGAAAATCACCCGTTCATGTTCTTTTATAAAAAGAGGGGATGAATAAAATAAACATAGTCCTTGAGGTGCAACCTTTTTTTTTAAAGACTTCTAACGAAAAATGACAATTTATTGTACTATATTTAAACAAGATGGAATTTTTTTTTGGGTGATAGGGCCCCATTTAAAAAAATCGTCTAGGGCCCCACCCAATTTTTCAAATTTGAGGGTCGGCCCCGGATATATAGATAATAGTTTATAATTTTTTAAATGATAACCATACCACAGCATAAAGTATTTGTGTTTAGTAATAAATATGAAAGATGTGTGTGTCATATGATAAATGTCGCATTTTTTAAAACGTGTGTGAGTGTTAGGCGATATAATTGTTTTAAATGACAGAGAATAATATTTTTATCTATTGCCATAAATAAGTTCTGATAAGCAATTCTAGTATTTCATTAGAGTTGTTATCAGGTTTTATCCTAACTTATACAAGTATAGCTATCAAGATTTATTCTAAGAAAATAAAAAGTTTTTTTTTTGTCATTTCATTCTTCTGTATTCCTCCCTATTCACTTCTTATGTTCCACCCCAAATGGGGGGGGGGGGGGGGTGTTTGAATTTGTGGCTATGCCTGTCAACGGGTCGCGGGTCGATCCGGATCTAATCCGATAAAAAATATAAATACCCGATCTGAATGACCCGACAATCAAAATGGGTCGGGTCTAGGTCCACCCCGACCCGATTCTATGGACCCGTTGGACCCGATTGATCCAACCTAGATATTATGTGATTTTTATTTATTTATGATCTAGCCTAACATTCATGATTCAACCAAACATGTATAACTAAATATTGATCAATCATTTAAAATTTAAAATATTTGAAATACTTTTATAACATTTTGATTTCACATAAACCAGGGAAAACAGCGCGGCAAAGCATCTTCATTTGATGGGACATCATCATGATTATAGTATGTAAAGATTCCCAAACCTCGCCCTCGCCTCCCAATCATTTGAGCCCAACGAATCACCACTTTTCGGACCTTTCATCTTCTTCCCCAACACAAATCCTATACAGAATCACATTCCCTTATCAAAAAAATATTTACACCTCCCAAACCAAAAGAAAGCAACACCGAAATTTGATCCAATAGACATACCGCCATAACCATCAGGAATCGAAACTGTGGTCCCCTGAAGCATCCGTCCTCTGAAAAACGCTTCCTTCACAACCATATCGTCCACAACTTCACCTGTTTCAGTATATTAGTTTACAGGTTTGGAATAGATCGGGTTGTGAGTAAGGTTAACCTGAACCCAACTCAATTTGTGAGTCAATCCGAATTGGCCAACTCAAACCCGATTTGACCAACCCAACCCGTATAAAAATCGTGTTCAACCTGTCGGGTTTGGGTTCAACCCGATCCAAGTTGCAGCCCTAGAGGAGGGGGCATGGTTGGTTCATTGCTGAAAAGCTCGACAGCTACTCAGGAGGATTCAAGGGTGATTGTGATCGCCACTTGTTTTCTCAAAAAACAGGAAAAATTAGTGTTGTTGTTGATCGCCTTCGCGGGGGTAGATTGCAGATTCTCCACTCTGAGACACAATCAGTCATACAAATAGGTGAAAACGGAGAATCATTTTCTGTTTCGGGGACTTGAAAAAGGGGAGGTTTTAAAAGGACAGGGTGGAAGTGGGGGTCGGCTAGTGCAAATTTGTCGCCTCAAGGGGGGCGGCTAGTTAGGGTTAGCCGCCTTGGACCTGGTTCTATTTGGGCAAAATCTAGGTAGGGTTTTGGCTTGGATTTTGACTGAAGTTAAACTAGATTTAACCAGGGAGAGGGTTTTTGGAGAGTGGAACTTAGTGGAAATAAGTTTCTTCCTCTCAAAATAAGACTCTCTGTCTCAAGGATTTTTCAAGTAGTAGTGTAGGTGATCAAGTGAGTGTTGTAGTGGATTTGAATGATGCTTGATGAATGGAAGAAGTGTTTGTACCCCCCCCTCCTATTTATAATAAAAATGGGGCAGGGGAGTATCCACTGGACAATGGATCAAATTGGATACAAGAGTGTTTGATTTGACCCTCAATAGATCTCTGTGTTTTTTACAAATGTCCAGGTGAGGGGCGGTTACTCGTAACTAGCCGCCCAGTGAGGGGTGGCTACTCTCAAGATGTCGCCCCTATGATGACATGCCAAACGTCCAATCTCTAACAAACGGTGGCTTGAGGCGGCCGTCAGAGAAAGGGCGGCTAATTATAAGAAATCACCGCAATCATCAGCATTAAATGCTAACTTTTGGAACGGGAATAAGTCCCCGGATAACCTGTATTGATTGGAATAGGGGTTTTAACATGCTTGTTTGTCTGGTATATCCTGAAATATCTTATGCAGAATAAACTGTTATAAAGTGGTATATGGATTCCAACCAACCACTGTAATTAAAGTTATCATAGGTTATTCCACCCAAATAATATGTCGAGCCACTGTCAAATCAACTGACATCACCTCTTATAATCATTTGTCAAATCAACTATCATTATTTTTTGGAAATTTTGCTGTCACGCCCTAGGGCGGCCGTCCCCGAGACGTGGCAAATATATAAATGATATCAGTAATCCATACACGATGTCAAATAAATACTCCACAAGAAAAAGGCAATACACAAGTAACTGACATCAAATATATACAAAAAGCGGAAGCTCAAATGACTAAGTCTGTAATTCAAAGACATATTACAGACTAGAGTACACAATCAACTGTCCTGTGAGAGCCAATATATACAATAACTGACATCAACAGTCTACATACCGTGCACAAGCACAAGTATAATACATACAATGAAAAGGAAATGCTGATAGCCTCCGACTCGCAAGACATCCAACGCGAACGCAGGTCTCCTACTCGGATGGCGCCAGGGGAGCTCTTCTCTTGGATCCGACTCAGCGTCAACTGGGGAAAAACATAAGCGAGGGGTGAGCTACAAGCTCAGTGAGTGGTCAGAAACCAAACACCAACACCAACATTCGATCCTAAGGCAATCACCTATCAAGGAAACCATGGGTAGAAACCCAACGGTTAACAAGGTCACACGGCGGTGCAACCATACCCTGCCCTCGCCCTAGCCCCCACAGGGGTGAGTCTAGGGACTCGAAGGACAACTTGCTGTTCTACACCGTTCGTCATCCGGTAGCGCTCTCCCAGGCAGCCTCTACCTGGAGCCGGCCACGGTCAGTACACTGTCGAGCGCATCGATGGTACTTACAGGTGGGGGTCCACCCAGGGCGGCTCGTACCTAGGAAGCATCCACACGGATCCGGCGAAGGGAGAACGATAATTCAGGCTTGCAACATCGTCCGGTGGTCCACCCTCGTGTAGCCTCACCTGGTACACTCCCCTGATCAGTACATCTGCCGAATGCATCGGGAGTACCTACAAGTGGGAGTCCTCTGTCAGGGCAGCTTCTACGTCGGGACCCCGGTATACGACGATATTGGGAGGAAACACTACTTGTTCGCAGCGCGAACCCTATGGAAAGCCAATCACTCAAGCTGGTGGGTCAAGTATCAACTCGAGCCCACAACACTCACACCAACACCCTCACCTCCGAAGGGTGACCTAGGTTGTCGGAAGTAACTGTACCAATCCCTCACCTTCACCCCAAAAGGGGTGACCCAGTCTCTTGGGAAGAGACTAGATCGTTTCTAAGCCCTTGGTCCACCGGTAGCCCTTTCCCCGGGTAGCCTCTGCCTGACATACTCCCACGATCAGTACACTGTCGACCACAGCGATGGTACCTACAGATGGGAGCCCGGTGCCAAGACAGCAATGGTACGCCGAGAAGTTCCTACACGGATCCAACGAAGGGGAAAAACGATAACTCATGCTCGCAGCGCAAACCCCACGGGAAAACCATCTATACAAACTGACGGGTCGAGTATCAACGCGACCCCACCCTACTCACGCCAACACCCTCACCCTCACCCCGACGGGTGACATAGGATCTTGGGGAAGAGGTCGATTGTTCTAAGCCCTTGGTCCACCGGTAGCCCTTTCCCCGGGTAGCCTCTACCTGACATACTCCCACGATCAGTACACTCTCGACCGAAGCGATGGTACCTACAAATGGGAGCCCGGTGCCAGGACAGCGTTTCCAACGCCGGGAAGTTCCTACACGGATCCAACGAAGGGGAGAAACAATCTACGCTCGCGGATACGATCCTCTTGGATCCGTCATCATCGGTTATCAAACACCGATAGGCGCAATGAATTCTCATGAATTCCCTCCAGGGCGCATAACTCAGATGCGGGGAAGACATTTTATAAGTGTCAAAACCATGGTATGACCCCACAAGAGGTCATACACTTGTCTAACACATTAGACAAGAATCATGGCCATATCGGCATATATATATATATATATGCAATTAACTACCCAACGATGACCTACTTAAACATGCATACATGGCATCAAACAGATAAACACACACAAATTACAACCTATTATACGTTGGATAAAACCAACCTAGAAGGGAAGGGTTAAGCGCGATCTGCGCAACAACAGGTGCATGCCAATAATTCCAAGCAAACCCGAGTCAAGTAGGAACTACATCTACTCACTCGGTTCGCGAAGAGAAGGAGGGCGAGGGAGAGGGAATGCCTCATCCTCTCTCGAGCTGGTCATAGTTTTGCCCCAACAGATGGGTGCAACAACTATACCACACCCTCGAGTCCTAAATCGGAGGAATATTACGCATACACCCGTTATTAACCCAAGTTAAACATGCTTGATAAATAGGGGTAGTCATTCAATCAAAATTACCTAAGTCATGCCATATTCTATACAATACATAGGCAAGTATAAGGTAGAATAGGGGTTCTACACAATATACGAGCTATACAACCTAGCATGCATAATATCTAGCATATTTAGGGTGCAATTAAAGCCCCATGGAAGCGCGAAGCACGTCTACGTGCCTCGAGCGCTCCCGGAAGGGTTGGAATCAAACCACTCACCTAACGAGCGCACGGCTCGCGAAACGCAAGAGAGCGACGAATTGAATCCGAAGCCCGATACCAATCCGCCAAGGATCATCCAATGGTTGCATTTGGCTATAACAAGCTGCTCAACACCACGAAGCACTCCGAACGCGTCTGAGCACCGCAAGCACGCCCTCGAGTACCCCGTGCACGCTGCCCATGCACCCTGCACGCATCAAACAACGTCAAGCACGTCCTCGAGCACCTCGTGCATGCTTCCCACGCACTCCGCACGCATCGGGCAAGGCCAAGCACGCCCTTGAGCACCTCGTGCACGCTGCCCGCACACTCCGCACGCATCGAACAACGTCAAGCACACCCTCGGGCACCTCATGCACGCTTCCCGCACACTCCGTACGCATGCGAGCACCTCATGCACGCTTCCCACGCACTCCGCACGCATGCAGCACCTCATGCACGCTTCCCGCGCACTCCGCACGCATGCAGCACCTCATGCACGCTTCCCGCGCACTCCGCACGCATGCGAGCACGCCGAGCGCGCACCCGCAGCCCCCGCATACCTCTTATGTGACCACGAGTGCACCGCTGTGTCAACTCTACACCCCTTTAGCACATAAACACAAGTTTAGGTGATGCATGAGGAAAACCAATGGAAAGAGGAGAAGAACATACATATATGGTTCACTCACACATACCCACAAACATGTGGCATGCACACCTACACAACACATAAAACTTGAGCATGTGCTTCTCCCTCTCAACCTCTTCACTTCCAAACATACCAAACAACAACAACAAGGCAATGGAGCCTTCACTCCTTCCAACCAGCCACAAGAGACATGGCTGAACCCAACCAAGTGGAGCGGGAGGTCCCTACGCGGCTCCGGCATGGCCGCCGCCGTAGCTCCACCGCTACCACCACCTCTTCCTTGCTCTTCTTCTTCATTGGGGCATTTCAACAAACACTTGGGGGGCTGAGCTGATCCATAGGGGAGGGGAAACCATGGGATCAGCCAAGGGAGGAGAAGAGGAGAAACAACAACACAACATACACAACTCACCTTTTCCACTCCTTCTTCTCCATCACCAACACCTCCTTCTCCTCCACCCAAAACACCCTTCAAAGGGGCTGGACCAGCAGCAAAAGAGAGCCCAAACAGAGCTGAAGTCGTGCTCATTTAGGGGGTTAAATAGGCAAAGGTCGGGCTGAAAGACTAAGTCGTCCTCGGACTAAAAACTCTGCACAGCCTTCACTTAAACGACCATAACTTCCTCAATACAGCTCCGAATTGCATGATTCCAGTGGCATTGGAAAGATAAGACGATTATCTACAACTTTCATGTTTACACCTAGATCAAATAACCCCTCGAGCTATTCCGAAATCTAGGCTAAACATCTTACAGGGCTGCAGCCTGGATTTCTCAACTTCGGGGTATACATGGAAAAATACCCATAACTTTTAATATACGAATCCAGTTGATCCAATTCCACTTCTATATGGAATCTATATCAGAACTGGACATCTCGTAATAATATCAGATTTTTACCTCATCATCTTGGATTTTAACAAAATCAAATCCGAATACCAATTCAAAACTGCATAATTCCAAAAATGTTATCGGAATTAAATGAAAATTTTATGGGCAGTATTTAACAATACCAGGACCCATAATATGCAGTTATATCTTCAATCAGAGTCCTTAAACCCCAGAAGGTAGCTAAAAATCAAAATTTTAACGACTCCGATCGAAATTAGGACTCTAAATGACACAGGTCTAACATTTGCATTTATACCATTTTTAAAAGGGGTATAAATACAAAATTCCCTTATTTTTTGTACGTCCTTAGTATTTAGTTCTATATATAATATTACATATATGTTCTGTAAATTATAGGTTTTGTAATTTCTATTGTAATTATTATAAAAATGATAGATGATATTTCATTTCTGTTATGTAAATAGTAGTTTATGTAATTGGGCATTACATTAATAGTTTTTGTTGTAGTTGTTATGTAAATGATAGTTTCTGTTGTAATTGGGTATGCCATTGGTAGTTGTTATGTTGTAGTAGTTACATTGGTATACATTTCGTAATGATGTAGTTTCTGTTGCATTGTTGTTATGTTAATGATTCATGTAAATCATTGATTACATTATGTAATTATTTATAAAGTTTCTGTAATGTATAATTTATATATATGTAAATTGATATTAAATTATTGTAATTAGTTATTACATTTCTATAAAATTATATGTCCTTAGGCTAATTACAATGACACTTTTTGTTTGATTATGTAATATTTTAATTTATGTAATTGTTAAGTACATGGATCAAGAAATACTTCCATGAAAATATTACAATTGCTTGTATATTTCTAGTTCAGATTCATGCTATTATTAAAAAAATTTATATTGCTAAATGAAAATTTATTTAAGTGTTTGATTGATTGTTGTATTTTTTATGTAGTTTGGACAACGCATTCTTCGTTATGAATTATGTTGAATGTCTATTCGATGGTCTTTCAATAGGTTTTATTTCACTCAAGAGTACATCAAGAGGAGTAAGGGTGAGACAACAATTGATTTAATTAGGATAGGAAGAAAACATTGTAATTCAAACAATTGATTGTATCTATAACAATTTTGTGTACATTGAATTCACTTACAGATGATAATGAAATGAATTACAGTTCATGAATATATTATAATGACACTGAAAATGTATATATAAGCATTTTGTGTTTAACATCTTTGCATACGTTGATATTTTTTGTAAATAATGCTTAAATATATGTAACTGTGTGTATAATTTCTGTATATATCACATTATATTTTTGTATTTTTGTAACTCTGTCTATAATTTTATTATATATATAACCATTTTTGTATAATTTTTGTAGTTTGAGTATTATGAAAAATCAATGGCAAAAAAAATATATGACCAGATTTCAGAGATAAATAAAAAATTTAAAAAAAGTCAAAGGACAGAAAAAATAATTAGACCCTTAGTTAAGGTGCATTTGAACAATTCACCAAAATATTAAACCTCCTGTCACCATTTATCTTTTGCGTGCTCGCCTTCCTTGGGTGCCAAGCCCTATGAATCGCCAGTCTGTGCCTCGGCGGAAAATTGACCTGTGACTCCATCGAGAGTACGGTCAACCCATCCGATGACGACCTTTTGACAGATCCTGAGAGTCCCCTTAGTCCTCTAAACCAACAGTAAGCCTATGATGAGTATATCAACCTTCGAACCATAGTCCTTCAGGACACCTGTGGAGAAATCACACTTGCAAAACCGAATACAACCCCCTACCACTTGTTGCCGCCCCTCGTTAAGGATGAACTCCCAAGCCTCCGAAGAAGGGATACGGATAATCACCTTTCCTTTGCAAATGCCCCAGAAGCTCCTAAAATCAACACCCTTCGATATATCTTGATCTCAGAAGGACCAGGATCTCCTCTAAGGAAAGATCATCCCCCCCCCCCCCAATATCGCAAGTATGCTGGAATAACTCAAGTTTTTCACCCGTGCCGCTACCTCCTCCGACCAATCCACCATGACTAGAGGTAGAGCATTATCCACCACAGGGTTGACAACAGAAACACCCGGAGAGCCATGGCTCCCACTCAGAGAACCAGGAGGACCGCCACATTGTGGACTACAGTGGCCCCATCGTCCACAGTTCCAGCAACGCGGAGGGTCACGACAGACCATAGCCTGATGGCCACAACCCAAACAATGAAAACATCTATTCTTCCCCAACCATTTGGCACTCCCCAGATGAGCAGAACCCGCGCCAGCCACCCTCCACTTCCATCATCACGCTGCATGTTGTTTATTTCATCAAGGTATATAATTTCATCAAGGGGTATAGGGTATATAGTTCATAACATGCATTGATACGTAGAGTATAAATTTTCAATAAAATACGCAACTGAAAAGATGTACCTCGAGTTCCATTAGGGGAGGCTACTAAGCCTCTAAATACGCAATACCCTCATTTGTATCTCATTTCAGCTCTTCTGTATCTCTGGCATATGAATATGAAAGAACTTAAGTTTCTATGGCCCAAAGTTGAAGTCATGGTGGAAATATATTTAGAGATTATGAAATATATTTTAAGATTGCAAAATATATTTCTAAGATTCTGGAGATTGCGAAATCTGTTTCTAAGATTCTTGAGACTTCTAAATCTATTTATTTCTAAATGTATTTTGTTTCCTCTTTAGGCTTTTTGTTTCCTCTATATAAGTTCTTGAGGAAAACAAAATATGTAAGAGGCAAATAGACAATTCTTCTCAATAAAATCATCACCGCCGCCCGTGGATGTAGGCAATTTGCCGAACCACGTAAATTCCTTGTCTTCTGTGTGATTGCTTGTTTGATTTGTTCTTCATCTCTCTCAAACCCTCAAACCTAGATCTATTTGGGGAGGTTTTCCGCAACAAGAACTACCTTTGCTTATAAAAAAAATTTAATCTGTCAAACATTAATGTACACGTTTTCCTTTCCATATCACCATTTTAAGTGTGAAAAAGGTTGTAATTTCTTCATGGAGTTTCTTACAAGTTTACAGCTTTGGGAACACTACAAAAAAAATAAAAAAACTGATATCACTACTTCCAAGAATACATGAAATCCTTCCTTGATGAAATATATTAACATGATTTTTTTAAGGTAAATTGTAGGCATATCTATTTTATTAAATAACAAAGTAGAGAATGGGGTGAGAGGAAAAAGAGAAAACAAAACAAAATACATAAAAGGAGAGCCGAAAAGACAAGAAAATGTCCGGTAGATAAGGTATCTAACCTGAGCACCCCCTCGGCTCTACTCTACTCTCAAATATTAGCATGGCTTTGCAGTTAATGATGAGTACCAGACAATGGTACTCACCATGCTTGCAAATGCATTTTAATGATACTGGCGTTTAATTATTTATGAAATTGAGTCAATTCTCCCATTTTTGTAAAGATCTCTGTGGTATTGCTACATGAAAAGAAGTGTTATTCGTCCTCCTTGTGCAAAATTACATAGAATGGTGGTGGTACGCTACAAAATATACTTTTTCTCCGTAGGGAGATGAGAGTTGATAGTTTACCTAGTATTTTCTCCCATAAGTTATGCTTTTTCTAATCTATATATCTTGTATCACCTTCTCATTCCTCCACACCTTCAGACTTTTGTAACTTTGCTTCTCAGTTATAAACAATCTACCATTTTTCAAAAAAAAAAAAAAAAAATGCTTTGAGGTCTAAATGAATTCTAGATTTTTGTGATTCTTATTCTTGATGTTCTAACTAATTAATCAAGATCATTATCTCTTATTAATAGAGCAATAAGAGCATCGATGTGCTTTCATAAATCAGATAGGTGTAGAAAATCAATAGGGTGTGTCTTATTAATTACTTGATTTGTTCCAACCCTATTGGGATGAGTAAATTTCATGTTTTTCAAACTTGTCTCGATTTGCCTCAATCTTTTGCAATACAAGAGTTGGATTTTGATTTTATGTTTAAAACCCGATTCAATCCTCTAACACGACCTAAGATAAGTCATTAGGATTTAGGAACTACAAAAAAAATTATTCCTACGATAGTTAAAATTCAGCTGAAGAAATTATTTCTATGATAATCAAAATTCAGCTGTTGTCATTCATTTTTTTTCTCCATCCGGTCATTTGCCTTTCTCTCACAAAAAAAACTCAAAAGTACATTCACCACTACATATAGTTAATCGCCCATCACGAACAAAACAAAAGACATCGTCTGGTATTTTGATGCTCAGTATTTTTAAGATTTATTTTCCCTTTTTCCTTTCAACCACAATAAATTTATTTATTGAGTTTTATATGTAATTTGATTAGATGAACTATTTCTTCATGTATTATGAGATGTTTTGATGAATTTTCAAAATATTTTATATTTTGAGGTTTTATCATAATATTTTAAAAGAGATTGTAGTTGTCTATGAATGTAATTCTCTTCCATGTCAAAAATATTTGATTTGCTACGCAATCCAAATAGCCTTAAACAGGACGTGGTGGGACGAATGTGGATTTTAAGATGTAACATCCAAGATGAGACAGAGGTATAGATTTCTAGTTGTAGAACCTGATGTGGGGAAGACAGATTTGGAGCCGGGTTGGAATTGAATTATGTGAACCCGTCTCCAAATTAAATTAGTAACCCAGTGCCATTCCTAGGTCACATGTTGGGCCATCTGGACGGTGTTACTCACCTATCTTGAATAAGTGTATTAACAGTGGCCTCATGCATAGGATCAAACAAAGAAATATTCCCTTATGAGCCTAAATAACACGTCCTCAATCTAGGGATCATACCATAGTCCGTAGGTTAATTTACTGACCATTGTGTATAACATGGCTGGTTTTGCTGGTCATGATTTTCTGACTTTCAAATTTTTTTAATATATAAGAGTTGCTGTTATTCTCAACTTCCAAGATTACAAGTGAATGGAGATATTGCTCTATTGATTCCCTCAAAGATTTTCGACCCAATTCTATCTCAATATATAGATTGCTGGAGGATTGTTTCTGGACAGCAGACGGCATTGTAAAACACACTGTTTATCAAAGCTCAAAATAAAAATCTCAAAACACAAAAAATGACGGACACTGATCCACTTAATTCATTTTGCACACTGATCCACTTAATTCATTTTGCAGCCACCATGTCATTAGCATGGTATATAAAATTCACCGACGTAATATGTAATCCACTATCGAAGTACTTATATTATTATAAAAAATATAAAAATATACATATTCAATTCATAGGGTCAAAGCAGACCCTAGTTAATAATAAAACATTTATTTTATTTTTTTTGTAGAAAGGCTACGAAGGGTTACAAGTACTTGATACACATATTAAACTTGGATCTATTGGCTCATGGCATAAGCCCAACTGGGCTGTTACCAGTTTGGACCAATAATAGAACATTGAGTGATACTATAATATACACTAAAGAAAACCTGCATCAAAAACCTATTCATAAATATCAATCTTTAACACTCTTAGTTGGATGGATAACTGCACCTTTGATGACCAACCCACGCTTCCAAGCGCTGCATTCAAACATTGAAAATTTTATATCACCCTCCATACCCTTACCAGTCGAAAAGGTCCCCACGAGAAGTTCAGAAAACTCGTTTTTAAATTTATCTTTCAAGCTCTCCTTGTGTTCTTTGTACCCTCCCGGACACTCGAGTTTCAGGGTCACAGGGGCATTCCAACCATACGACGAGTCCTTCATCATCACAAGAAAGGCAACCTCATAAGTCACCCCCGGCGATAGATGTGACGCGTCAAGCTTCCCTTGCACCTCGAGCCAGCACACATTTTGCAAGCTTGCAACTACGATATCCGCCTCACTACACGAGGGAATGAAAACAATCAAGCTAGTGTTTGAAAATGAGTTTGTACAGTTTTTAGAGATTTTGCATGAATCATATTTCAAACACCCTCAGTGGTTCCAGGTTTTGAAGAAAGCAAAAAAAAAACTTTTAGTTCTAAAAAACTGTTTTTAAAAAAAACTAACAGAACACGCTTCCTAAAAAGTATTTTTTAAAACTGCTTCAAATGAAAACAACTTTCTAGGAAGCATAGCATAGTTTTATTAGATTCATGAATTTTTTTTTAATTAACAGTTTTTTTTTCAAAAGTTGGGACTGCTGGGGCATTTGAAAACGAGTTTCCATTAAATATGATTCTGGAAAAATCACAATCTTTAAAAGCTGTCCAAACCCGTTTTCCAAATGCTACCTAGACTCACTTTGGAGAATCATTTAGAGGAAGCCAATGCCAGTAGCGTTGTTCGCTGCTCCAAGTGATACTAAGGTCCCTCGCGTACACCGTAAAACAGTTGTAGCCTGATTCATCTACCAAATATTTCTGCATAAAAATGAATATCAAACATGATGAGTATTTATGTGTAAGAAATGCATCAAAGAAGAGAGGGTGTTGCCTTCTTTTTGTGATTCAAGAAGATGCCAGAGCGGAGGATCCGCAGAAGGTCTCCCTGGTCATCATCGGCCTCTTTCACGATGGCTTCAAAGTTGTGAGGAAGCCTTTGTGTCTTCCCATCTTCTGGGGCATTCTTGGGCAAAGCTCGTGTAAGAGTAGGCCCCATTTTCTTCTAATTTTGCTTCTTCCATGTGCATGCTAAGAATTTATAACATGAACTGTGACAAATTTCATAAAGTTGATGCTGCTCCCAAGTATGCTGAAATTATTCTCCACATTTGAGATGTTTGTGGGAAGAGAATATAATCTGATCCCCAGTAAAAGAGAAAATTGTTCCATGCGTCTGAATCTTGATGAATAAAGATGTGGACTTGCCATTATCATGGAAGGCATTAGAATCAATACCACAGCCTAGTGAAAAAAAAACAAATATTAATAGCACTAAGATTCTATAATATGGATGAAAGATGCTCTATGCATCCAACAAACAAAAACGAAAACTCGCCATTCATAAATAAGGCATTCAAAACAATTAACATAAACCACTATTAGGGGTAAGAAAATATTAGTGAAGATGTAAGAACAGTTAACTGCTGAAGATACCCGTCATGCCAAAAGTAAAAGTCCCTTTGAATCAAATTTGGGTTGATAAAAAAGCCTTCCTCTCTTACTAGTCAACATTTTCTGTAAAGATACCATTCAAAAGATAGTTTTTTTTTAAGATAACTTGGGGTGCCTTTTTGGGGGTGCCCATCTGGATCATAACAATGATGTCCACCAGCTTAGATTGAAGAAATCCGCTTTTCATTCATTTAATTCATCTGTTGTTCCTGAGCAATCGAAGTGGAAGCCAAGTCTTCTGCTGTCACAGGACATACATGCATAAAGATCTGTGTTAGATGATGTGAAAATTGTTTCAACAGAGCATGAATTGAAGAAATTGCAAGAAACCATTCTTCACTGAACAAATAAACAGATTAAGTTCCCTGATACAAGAAACATAATTAGGGCTTATATTGTAGCTTATAGTATTTAGTAACTTGATGTGTAATTGAGTTAAACTGAGAAAATTCATGTGGGTATATATACAAATAGGCCCGGCCTTAACCCTAAGCGGGCTAGGGTCCCCACACAGGCACACAGGGAGTGCCCCAAAATCCTAGAAGCATTTGAGGATCAGGGTGCTTGTACCTTGACATAATCTGACGGTTGGTATTTAGAGGAATAGGGTGCTTGTATTTCGATGTATTCCAAAATTTGGCTGTTTGGAGGAGCATGGCATGCTCATGCCCTAACATGATTCGAAATTTCGCTATTTCAAGGAGTATGGCACTCATTCCTTGGCGTGACCCACAATTTTTTTTCCCTTGAAGCATTCATTTTAAAATGACATCCCCAAACGAGGGATCACCAAAAAATAAACAAGACCCAAACAATGTACAACAGCTCCCAGCCCCCATTTACTCATTGAATCTGTCCTGTTCCATTTGAACCCCGTAATGTTGGAAGGCGAATCCTCCCCAAGAGGCATGATGATTCAAGGAATATTTTAAGAGCATAGTGGTTGCTCAAACCTTGAGAAACTTATGGTTTGGTCTAGTGGGTCTAATGTGGACCCCAAGCAAAATTTGTAGTTCATTTACTCGCTTATTTGAATTTTGTTGCCTCACAAATCTAGAAAACCATGTTTGGTTATCACTCATGTCCTATGAGTGCATTATATCTAGTATAATACCTGACTGTAAGGTCCCGAGTTAGGATGTCATGACGACAAACCTTGTCATGGCATAATGCTTTAAAGTTTGCATTATTATTTTGATTTTTGAATTACATATATGTCGTTCGGCCTTTGAATGGCTTTGAGCTACATTTATGGCTTCCATTGTTATATCTTTTGACACTTATTTTAGAATTATATCAACTTTGTTATTCATTGTCATGCACAAATTCTTCTTCTTCTTCTTCTTCTTCTTCTTCATTTTCTTTTGAAGATAGGAATATCTTATTAAAAGGTGTCCCCGAACAAAGAGGAGATTTTCTTTTGAAGATAGGAATATCTTATTAAAAGGTGTCCCCGAACAAAGAGGAGATGACAAATCTCCTTACAAAGTAAAAGGATAAGAGAATAAAAAAGAAGGAAATAATGGGTCATCGGTCATCCATAGCAGAAAACCCGTAATATACATGTTTTTATTATTGGCCTCTTAATTATTCTGTATAATGGTTATTGTGACATATTGGTGATGATCGCTCCTGGGCACAACACATTCCATCTCTAATTTTGCATGTTTAGGAGCACATGGTGCTAGCATTCCCTTCCCTAGATGAAACATATGAATGCCATGCATATATCATTAACTTGCATCCATTACTTCGGTTTTATAGGTGGCATATATGCCTACAACATTAGAAGTATGAAACTGATAACATTTTATCACACGGTTCAAGGAGTACTTATAGGTTAGGAATTAGGATCATATCCAGTCTCACCCTGTGGGACAGATCTAGTTGGAATTACCTAAAAACTATAGTTAGCAAGAGACAACATAATGTCAATAAATACTATAACACAAGAAAGTTATGAAAGTTATAGGACTAAATTGGTAGCTTCCCTACAAACAAGATATCGGATGATTAAAAGTCTACTCACAGGTGTGCAAGCCCAAACTTTCCTTGTTTAACTTACAGTTCACTTATTTTCAACATATCTAATCTAGACCTCCAACCAACAACAGTCAGATGCTTCAAGTGTGTTCAATGACCCACATTTTAGTCCCCAGTGGTCATACCATAATGGTTCAGGGCTTAGCGGTGTTACCGATAGGTTCTGGATTCGAGACTTGGCGCTGACTTACCCACCTGTTTGTTGACGATTATTTGAAAGAATTTTCCGTGGGACCGGGACAAGCAGGCGGAGGTAGCCTTCCCAACTCGACCGTAAATTCAGACACGAGGGGTCCATCCGATATCAAAAAAAAAAAAAAAATGACCCACAATTTACCTATAGTTGAAAATTTTGAAAATCAAATATAAATTTCATGTTCAAGAAACAACCGATGGCAAACATCGCTGATAGTGACTCTCTGGCAATGAATAACTAAATCCTACTTTGAACCAAAAAGAACCTTTAATTACATAAGGTAGAAAAAAAAAGAGTATTTAACATGACAGTGTGTTATGTGGAGAACAACTGGGCCTCTATAATATGCTTCCACAAGTAGATCCAGGTTGGGATTTTTTTTTAGTTTTGTCACAATATTGTTAAAAGGAGAGATTGTTAGTGTCAAATCTGTGTATGCTGGCAATAACCGAGTAAAAAAAAATAAACGTAAAGGACCTTGGACTAACTATACCTATATTCAAGGAAGCAGGTAGACGGCTCCGTGGGCAGAAGGTAGATGGCTCCGTGGGCAGGGGGATCGTAGTCCCTATGGCAAGGTGACTCAGCTCTTCACCCCGGCGGTGGTATGGGCAATCTGGTTGACAAGGAACCAAGCCATCTTTTGTGACAGTCGACCTTATGTTGAGAATATTAGGGACTCGGTGGTTCGCTTTGTACTGGATTGGGGAAGGGGTTGCATGGGGGCGGCCTCCTTGGGCTTTTTGGGTGGTAATTTTGTAATGAATTCTACCTAGAAATGTTGGGGATGACATCTTAGCTTGAGACCTCCTCAGCTTAAGATGTATATGTGTGATGCCCTACGTGGGGCCTTGTTTGTAATTAATTGGGTTTTCTCCCTCCTATTAATATGAGTGCGGAAACCTACCATCATTACAAAAAAAATATACCTATATTCAAAAGGCAGTCAACATATCTATTTCTGGGGAGGGATCATCTCTAGTTGAGTGAGGCTATTGTGAGAGGAAGAACCGTGTCTAATATAACCCTCATGTCCTACTCCATCATAGACTTTTGTGAGGCTTTTGCATTTTCCTTATTCATGTTTTGTTTTTTGTTAGGCTAGCAAAGAAACTTGAACTTCAACCATCAATTTGCAAATTCTGTTGTCAACCATTGAGCTACTGGACCAAGCCCCTTAATTCAATCATGCAACATATGTAGATTAAGGTTTCTAATAAAAAACAGTTATACATTCCTTTATGCGACACACAAAATCCTGTAACAAAAAAAATTTTCTGTGTTACCTAGAAGAAACAATAGCACTTAAAATTTAAAAACATGAAAACTCACAGCATCAACAACGGCAAACCAGTGAAAACATCGCGGCAAAGCATCTTCATTTGATGGGACATCATCATGATTATAATATGTCAGATTCCCAAACCTCGCCCTGGCCTCCCAATCAATCGAGTCCAACGAATCACCACTTTTCGGACCCTTCAGCTTCTTCCCCAACACAAATCCTATTCAGAATCACATTCCCTTATCAAATAATAATTATACCCCCCAAACCAAAAGAAAGCAACACCGAATTTGATCCGATGGACATACCGCAATAACCATCAGGAATCGAAACTGCGGTCCCTTGGAGCTTCCGTCCTCTGAAAAACGCTTCCTTTACAACCATCTCGTCCACGAGTTCACCTGTTTCAGTCTTTCAAAGGCTAAATCAGATCCAATTTCGACCGTTCGATCGAGATCGGATGAATGAGAGAGGGGAGGAAGAAGTGGACCTGTGTTTCTGGGTTTGAAGTAGTCGGAGACCGGTTGGGGTCCGTCGTGCTTGACGGAGCAGGGGAGGAGGTGGACGTGGTCCGTCAGATCGGTGGATCCGCCGCTGCCGTGGAAATCGATGGTGCCGATGATTCCGTTGTTCCCCGTCGGAGGAGGTTGGGTAAAGTCTTCTCCTTCCATCGTTTGAGAAATAAAAAAAGTTGAAGACGAGAACCCTAACCCTAAATTTATGGTTTCCCCATTTTGGGTTCTCCGGTCCGTTGTCGATCGTTATTTTCCCGCGCTTTTGGAAATGGAACCCTAATGTATGTCGGTGGCCATACAGTGCGTAAAGATATCCAAACACCCGAACGGTGTGACCTGTTTGGATGTGCCTTGGTTAGCTTGGCCATTAATGATAAGGGAAACATGCATATAACCCCCTGAAGGTTTCCTTATATCCAGATGCACCCCTCATTAGCATAAAAAAATAATTAATTAATATATAATATATAATGTAACTTAGTAGCTTATTAGTCAACTAATGATTAATTGAAAAAAAGGCTAGGCGCTTAAAGTTGCGGGATGTGCCCGCCTAGACCTAGGCCTATATGAGGAATTAATCGAAGCCTAAAAGAAATTTTTAGAACATTGCTCAGAAATCCCTCATATAATGTCTACAATACAAAATGAACCTCTCTACCGGTCCTAAATCTCATCAAAATATATTAATCACAGCGAAAATAACTTGCTTTCTTATGAGCCAAATTGAATTTGAGAGATATTTGCTCGAGAGAGTTAAAATTGTGATTAAAACCCTAGGGCTCACCAGACCAACAAATTTGCTCATTGTGAGCCCAAAGCCCAGTCTGTGGGCTTCTCCGAGGTTCACCGGGCCTTGTAAACTTGAGTGCTGATACACTCACTCTGTTTTACAATTCTGTCTGTAGCCCCATATAGTATAAACTGCACTATCATTGTGTATGAGTTTCTATTATGGTGTATACATTCAATCTCAATTATAGTCCATATTGGTTCTTTTTTTAAATCATACACTCTTCCATTAAAGTACATGTTGTTTTATAAAATAAAGTATATTTTTTCAAAATGAAAAAATATACTTTATTTTATAAAACAACATGTACTTTAATGGAAGAGTGTATGATTTAAAAAAAGAACCAATATGGACTATAATTGAGATTGAATGTATCATTTTCCTATAAACTTTAGTGAGAATTCTATCTTAGGAGAGAAGCCACATGAAAAGTTGGGACATTGAGATGACCTACCTTTTTTATCAGATGAGGTGCCCACATGGCAACGTCCATGGCACCCTCCACGATACTTGTAGTAAATCCAACAAGGGCTACGGTCACGTTTGGATCTGTGCTTGGATAGATTCCGCGTTTGAAAAGTTAAAAATTTTCAAACGCGGATCCAAATATATTTTTAATGTTTAACTTTTCAAACTACTATTTTATTTTTTAGATAAAAAATATTGTGTTGAGAAACTAAAAAAACAAAGTTTTTTAAAAACTGAGTTTGAAACATAAGATTTAAATAATCTTAACATTTCAATCACTCATCCAAAAGCAACATTTCAATACTACTCGATTTCTTCCTCCAAAGGTTTAGATTAAATAGGATTTCTATAAAATACAATTTTCAGAAGTTGTATGACCCCGTTTTCAAACGTCATGCATACTGAATCCATAATAGTCTGCACAAAGAAGAGGCAACACTTGTACTTCAAAACTGAAAAATCTCTTATTTCTCCATTCAATAGTACAAAAAGCCTAATCTACAGCTCTACAACTATAACTCTTAAACACAAAATATAGTTGGGGAATGAAAAAAAAAACTTGGGAGTCGCACAACTAAAAACTCAAATTGGAAGGCACTGGATTGGAGCTGCTTATGTTGAGCTTCAATGACGTGACCAGTCAAAGAAATCACTGCCGGCCCGTGACTTCAACTCATTCCCTGCATCCTCTCCCATTACGATCATCTCATCGTAGGAGTATGAACCTTGCCTCGTTGTCTCAAGCACTGAAATAACCAAAGATAAAAAAACATCATCTCTTTTCATTGGAAGAATATGAATCATGCAATCCTCATATATATACAGCTCCGCATGCAGTTCCATTTCACCACCAAGGGATATAATTCATTGGATGAAGAATGTGAATATATTTTTTTCAAAGTAAGGGGTATAGAGTATAAAGTTCATAACATGTGTCAATTACATGGAGTATATATTTTCAGAGACCGGATCCGGTCAGTGTCGAGCTCGGTCAGTACCGAACTGCACCACGTTCAAATCGAACTGCATCACTTATAAATCGAACTGCACAATCAATTATTGGATATATTTTTCACTCTCTTATTGGATACTGATGATACTTAGTATTCATATTTTCCCCAATAGTTGATTGAATCCAATAAGGGAGTAAAAAATATACCCAACAATTAGTTGTACAGTTCGATTTATAAGTTGTGCAGTTCGATTTGTACGTGGTGCAATTCGGTACTGACCGAACTGACCAAGGTCGAGCACTGACCGGATCCGGTCCCATATTTTCAATAAAAATCAAAGCATGTGAGAACGTCACATGGGACTGCACACGAGACTATCCTCAACATTATCCCAAATGAAAAGATGTACCTCGAGTTCCATCAGGGGAGGCTACTAAGCCTCTAAATACACAATATCCATCCTTGTCTTGGTGAGCATAGCCTGCGATTGGAGTTCTACAAGAGCCTTCCAAAGTGATAAGGAAAGCTCTCTCACATGCAACGGCCAGTCTTGTTTCCTCGTGGTTTAGTGAGGCTATGTAATTAGCCTACAATTTTTTAAGTCAGTAATCTATAAAAAAAAATATATAAATTATATAAATTACAATGTTTGGAAATGGAATTGAATAGCTTTTAAAGATTCAACTTTTGCAGGAAAAATCCACTCATTTCCAAACACACCCAATGGTCCCAGTTTGACAAAAGTGAAAACAACTTTTAGTTATAAAAAACATCTTTTCAGGTGTCCAAGAAAAATGTGTTTCCTGAACCTGAAAACTGCTTTAAGCTGTTTTAAGTGAAAAGTTCTATTTCAAACCCAGAAAAAAGGGGTAACTACTCTTCATGCAAGAGTCAATAACAACAATATCTCACTTTTCAGATGGATTCCGATTGTATGTCCCTGTCCATTTTAGGTGTGCTTATGATGTGGAGTATTGAAAAAAAGATGCATACATGTTGGTCTCCTGGAATTCATCTATCTAGGTGTGTTACATACCATATTTTCATCATCGTTTCTGCATGCTATTCCGATAGCACCCTGTGCAATTGCTGGAAGCATTTCCTCAACAGATAGGATAGCGGTGACATTTTCAGTCATATTTAGTCGCTTCAGCCCTGCAAGAGCCAATAATGTCGCGTGGACCTCACCTTCACTGAGTTTCCTTAATCGTGTCTGAACATTACCTCTGAAGTTGATAACCTGAAATAACAAAGCTAAAAAAGCATAATTAATAAATGCTACATGATGAAGACAGAGAGGAAGCACAATTGACATCATCACCATGTCAAGACTGTAATCAATGCAATGAGAGATATATACATAGGAGGCAATCACATATCATATAATTGCAAACAAAATAATAAAAAAAACTTTATAGTAATAAACTTCATGTTAATACAACCATCATAAATTAATGTAACCTTTTCCCATTTTTCCATATCACCATTTTAATTGTGAAAAAGTTCTAATTTTTCAATATTTATAAGCAAATATGTCATTGAAACATTCAATGTTGTAGATGCTTTTGTTGGCCAAACAAATCAACATCCTACATCTGACTCTTCATATATTCCAGTCTAGTGATAATTCACATTTAGGAGAAGAGGAGAGAAGAGAAGAGAAGAAGATGCAAGAGATTCAGGCAAATTGCAGTACAAGTACACCAGATTTCATGTGTAACCAGAGGAATGTGCAGATTTTTAAAGCTCCGTGACACTAAATTTTTCTTTCTTATTCAAACCAGAATGTTAACCTTATAAAATACAAAAATAATTCTTTTCAAGGTTCATTGTCCAACACTGACCAGGCGACCACGTGTCCATGCCTTTTTTTATTTAGAGAAGATCAAACATCACCAACACTGAATTAATGGGACTCCACGATTACAAAAAGTGCATCAATACAGGTGTTCATGTCTTTATTTTATACACCACACTCGCCAAAAACCATTTTTGTTGCAATGTCTGTGATGGGGAGGATCATAATAGTGATGGTAGTAAGCTATCACCCATGGACATTTAGTTTAATGCTCTTTTACACATAGCAATTTACCAAGCTTTTCAATGTTTAAATGTTTGAGTACACTACCTGAGAAAATACAAATAAAACTAACAGTGAGAAAAAAGAGTGAAGCTCAATCTCAAGACTCAAAGCAAAACTTCTAAGTCAGCTTGTGCAGTTTATTGTCTGGATTATGTTCTCACAACCTCATTTGAGTAATCAGGACGAATGAAGTCCATGATGATGGGTACTGCAGCAAAGCCACACATATCTTCTCATGATTAGATTGACAATATTTGATCATTGAAGACATTAAGAAGAGGGGAGTAAACCAAGTCAATAAGAGAAACTACCCATCATCCATCTTCTCTCCTAACCTTTCCAAATATGAATATGTCAATTGCAGAATTAAGGATCGTAATTAAAGATATATCTAATGGCCATTTGGCCATCACTCCCTTCTACTCATTTGGCCCTCTCATAAAATGCCCCTTCAACTAGGCTACAAGACTCCTACAAGACTCGTGTGCTACACTTGTCACTTTGTTCAAAAAAGGATCCACCAGAGTCTTTGGGCCAAATTTTCCAGATATTGGAAGTTTGCCTTGACAAAAATTGTGCCCCAAGCACATTGAAAAGGACCACCCGGCAAGAAAGCGATATATCCATTTGCATGAAGAAATGGTAGACTTGACATATTAACTAGAAATAACATCATTCACTCTAGGCAATTTATTAAGGTGGAGATTCTCCGAAGGTAGTGATGCTAACAACTTTGGCTACTAAAGTGCACACCTTATTTTACTTTGGTAATATAAATCATGGAGTCCCACATTTATAATGAAGAAAATGGTTGTAATGCTGAGGAGATTGATATCATATATAATTTTATTTTTAAGGGAAGATTGAAGCTTCGTATTATTAAATGAAACCCCTCGAAAAAAGGAGATGAGGGATCTCCAAAAGAATGAAAATAAAACAAAGGGAAAGATATGAAATTCCTCTTCAAACGATACCAACCATTGCCAATAAACTCTTCACCACAGCAAAGCTAGGATATTCTCTGATTATAGTGGATGCCAAAAGTCCAAGGAGCCCCAAAATGGTAGTCCATATGTAACATGTTCCCAATGAAGACTTTTTTTATTGATGTCAATTCAACCTTTTTATCCATTCAGAACAGGAAGAAGCATAGTTCTATGCAATCAAATTTGTTTGAATTATTGCAAATTATTCTGAATCAGTATATGTAAGTTTTAATTTTTTTCTCACCCAAGAAAATACAAGGACATAACATATTAACTCTCAGTCAGTTTGTCCGTGGAGCAGAATAATGGATCCTATATATGTAATGGGTCATTATATATTCCAACAGCAGATTGAATTCTTCAGTGATGCATTATGAAAGACATTTTTGTGATATCTTTGAATCAAATTAGCTTTGCAGAAGAAGACAAGAGAAGAAAGATTATAAAATAATTCAAATGTCACATACTCGAGGATCTCAAAGGTCTCATGTACACCCCCTGTTAGGAATAAAGAATTGACCGAGTTGTAACTGGATAAAATCAAAACTCAACTGAATGATTTGGTTAACAAACTCTATTGAGATTTGAGTCTATCCAAACTTAGGTTTTTGGAGTTTATAAATATGATCATTTCTTATTATCCAGAATAAAAGCAGAGATGTAGTCTTTGGTATATTTGTGTTTCTCTTCCCTCTTCTTTTCTTCTCTGCATTATCTTTTTTATTTATCTTATATTTAGATTTTCTATACCCCCTCCCCCCCAAAGAGAGAGAGAGAGAGAGAGAGAGAGAGAGAGAGAGGAAAACCGAATTTGATGATATCTCTCATATGATACAGGATAACTTGCCATGTCTAGCAATAATTGATTTAAATTAAGCACTTACTTTGAGTGATGGGTACCTATAGAGTATTTGAGACTGTCTCCTTAGAGAAGCACTACCCACAATGCTTCCCGCAGGAAGCTCGGCTAGAGAGGCTGCACTCAAGCTGATGAATGCATCTCTTACATCTTCGCGAGGAAGATTGCATGGCAATATCATGTTATCCGGGAAGTATGTGGGCACATCCTTCATTGAGTGAACGGCAATATCTATTCTACCATCCAAGAGTGCCTCATCTATCTCTTTTGTGAACAGACCTTTGCCACCAATATCTGCAAGAGGTTGATCAAGTACTTTATCTCCAGTTGTTTTGATGATTATAATCTCAATAGCCCCATCTTCAGCTAGTTCGGGATGTGCAGCAACAAGTTTGTCACGTGTCTCGTGAGCCTGGGCAAGTGCTAGTGGACTGTCCTACATGAATAACAGATTTAACAAATTCAAGAAATTAGAAGCATAATGAACCAGAGGCACTTTTCATGTTGGATTCTTTTTTTGGTGACTAAGAACATCACATTTTTCTAGTTTCCTGCATAAAGGCATTTGAAATTCAACTATCTTTTTTTTCCACTTGAGCAATTGTCAAAACTCTGATGGATATCTCACAAAATGATTCCAAAAGTTTTGAATCAATGAACATCAAACCAAGCAAAACATATACGGATTAAACAAATTAATTAGAATGAAATAATAAACTTAACAATGAACAATTCATAGAGAAAAATAAGCTGACACGAGATTCATGTGAAACAATGTAATTTCATTACAGAAACACCATGACAAAATGTCACACAATAACATGAAGAAATGAAAGAAAAAAAATTCAAATTAGTCACCTAAAATTAAAGGCAAAATTCCATCTAAATCTGGCACAGCCATGAACAAAATATTCACTCCACACAAACATCATCCACAACATATTTAACAATCCAATTCATGTGTACCCACAGTGCACAAAATAGAAGACAAAAATGATGTAAATCTCAAACAGAATGATAAAAAAAACTAAGCCCCCGTTTGTTTTGAGTATAAGGCCCTGGATAACTCCGGATGAGAATTTTGGTGTGTTTGTTTGCCCTAGATAACTCCTGATAAAGTATGTCAGAATAAACTGGTATAAAGTGGTATATGAATTCCAATCAACCCCTGGAATTAAAGTTATCCTAGGTTATTCTACCCAAAGAATATGTGGGTCCACTGTCAAATCAACTGTTATCACTTCTTATAAATCACTTGCCAAATCAATTATCATTATTTTTTACCTTTTTAAATCTTTATCCATACTTTATTCACATTTTACTTAAACAACAAAACATTTATTCTTACGTTTACTGACGAGAATAATTCAAAACACAACCAAACCCAAAATTACTTTATCCTTATTTATACTCACTTATACCTGGATAAATGTATACCCTGTCATAAATTCTATACCCGTTCCAAACGGGGGCTAAAAGAAAATGAATATAGATTCACCTACAAAAAAATATTTTGTGGGTAAAACTAAAATACTCTCTGGCATAGGACACATTGACCCCCCAATAAAAATAAATACTATAGGCTAGTAGAGGCCAAACAACAGTAAGCTGATAGGCGTATTTACATAGTAAAAAAAAACAAAAAACAAAAAACAAAAACACATAGCCTTACAATGGATAGATTGGTATAGGATAAGTTATCAGGCAGTTTTTGTTTGGCTACATTTTTCTTATTCCACAATTATTATTTTTGGTTTTAATTTTTTTCCCTATAGGAGTTTATAAGGAATAGACAGGCTATTCCAGCCTTATATTGAAATAACTATGCCCCTATAGGACCCTTATTTCGCATCCCAAGCAGGGGTATAAGCATAACATTATCAAACAAATTCAATGGAAATCATATCCAAAGCAGCAATTTTTGTCATACATACACAGAACAGCCCAACAAAAAAAGAAAAAAACACTGTAAAAACAGACACAGACATCAAAATTCAGCAGAAGCAACAATCACTTCAACGACAAAACAAATCCCATAAAAAACATTGAAAATGAGAGAGCTGGAGAGATATACCTCCCTCTGGTGCCGATTTTGATGACGGAGACCTTCGTCTTCAGCTCCTCCTGTTCAACAGCCATGGCTGCACTGGTCACCAAGGCCTTTCGTGAATGGCTAAGATTGGGGATCTTCACTGAAATAGGAGGGAACCCAAGTGTCAAAATGGAGTCTTTAAGCATTTTGAGGGGAGAACTCAATAGATGGTGCCGGTTCATTGTGGGGCGGTTGATGGTGAGGTTCGCCATTGATGGTTAGAGAGAGAGAGAGAGAGAGAGAGGATGATATTGGGTGCCCTTTTGAAGGTCGATAACAGATAGGGCATCGATATTGCCACCATTTAAGCAACTATTTAGGCACCACCTCCTGAGGCATTCAAACCCTTCTACGGTATGATAATTAAGGGCACCACCTTTCGAGAAGTGTCTACAACATTATCAATACTAAACATTTTTTTTTAAAAATGAAAACAGTATAAAATACCCGTAGATTCTGAATAGGGTTAGACACATACGGTGTTTATGTCCCTAAATTACCTAGACAACACTTCTGTCGATAGGAACAAAAAAATCCTTCCTTTGGTTCTAGAATGGATTAAACACACAAGATGTCCATATATTTATATAACTTAGACAATGGGTTAAAAAATCAATTCATAGGTTATGGAATGTGTTAGAAATATGCAGTATATAGGATTTTTAATATTCTAGACAATACTTATGTCTATGAAAATAAAAAATCAATCCATAAGTTCTAGAATGGGTTAGACTAGACATATGTAATATCTAAGTTTTTAAATATTATAGACAATATTTCTATCTATGGAAACAGAAAAATCAATCTATAGGTTCTGGAATGGGTTATACACATGTAGTGTCTAAGTTTTTAAATTTTTTAAACAATACTCAAGTTGATGGAAACAGAAAAGTCATCCATCTGGTTCTGGAATAGGTTAGACACATGATATGTCTATGTATTTATATATCATAGACCACCTTTCTGTCGATGAGAACAGAAGAAAAAAATAGAAAAAATTTAGGCTTCTGTAACGAATCTACTGTGTTTGACTTCATGAATCAAGTTTCCTCATGAAACATGATAGACAGGATTGGTCTAGATAGATTACATTAATCGATCGGCTCAAAATCCTATCGAAGAGAGTTGACAACGTCAAAAGTGGACTAGAGAGATGGGGAGCATCTTCACGACGACCAATCGTTTGCGTCCTAATGAGGGCAACGTATGGGATATGTCGAAGAGGTATTCGAGAGTCTAGATCGGAAAAAAAAAAGAGGAAAGAGAGGGAAGAGAGGTCGATGTGATGAAATATGGTGGGGGATGAGAAGGGTGTTTCTCATAGGGTGTTTATATAAGATGATGCACTTGGTAAGTGAAAAGAATTAAAAGTGGTGAGCTTCAAAAGGTGGTGTCCTAAGCAAAAAAAAGTGGTGGGAGTATCGCTGCCCTAACCGATAATGTTAGAGAGTAGATCAATTTAAAACTTCTTAGTCACTTTCAGCTGAGTTTTATCAATTTTGTTTTTATTTGAATAACCTTGATTTAGATCACGTTTGAAATAATGGAGTGCTTTTGAGTTTACAAACAGTTGAATTCTTTAATTTTGTTTTTAATAAATCAAAGAAAATTATAGCTTAATTAACACATTTTAAAAATTCATACAACCCCCTGATTTTTTTAAATTTATATCCCTATGAAAACACTTAATAAATCCAAATAACCCCGTGAATAAATTTTTTGTTGATAGATGATGAATATTTTGTGCATATTTCATTTGATTAACCCTAACTGAAAACATGATATACTAAAAAACTACTACAATGCGTCAAAACTTGCAAAAAAATTCTATGAAAATGACGATTTCACTCTCTCTGAATATATTATAAAATTCTATTGAGAGGGGTAAAATCATCATTAATAGAAGATTTTTCACATTTTTAACATATTCTAGGTCCTTTTGATATGATGTGTTTTCCATCAGGGTTAACCGAACATAATATTTACAAATTATTCATTATCTGTAAACGCAAATTTTATTCAGGGGGTTATTTAGATTTACTAGTTGTTTTCAGGGGGTAATATGAATTTGAAGAAAAGTCAGGGGGTTATATGGATTTTAATAAGTTTATAAGGGGTTATATGGATTTTCCCTAGATGGAAAATATGTGTAATTTCTAAATATTTTAATGGTATAAAAATAAATAAGTTATTTGATGGTATAAAATAAATAACATGTTTTTGGATTATATACATAAAAAAGCCCTAAGTTAGTTTTTCATCCAAACTTGATGAAATATTCTCAGAATATTCTATTATCATGTAATTGTGTAGACATTGTAGTCCACATAAATAATCATAATGACAAATTAGTCCATACAAATACCAAATTATCCTTGTAGGACTTTAATATTTTTTGCAAATACCAAAAATACCAATATTTTTTTTCATCCAAACTTTTATATTCCCATTGGGCTGGGCCCGGGCCGAGCCTTTTTCGGGCGGGCCTCCACCAGGCCTAAGGGGCTGCGGGTCTGAACCGGGCCTAAAGTCCAAAATCAGGCTCGCGCCCGCCCATAGGCCTGGTCATGAACGGGCCATGTCCGGTTCAGGCCAGGCTTTATAGCCCAAACTTTTTTTCATATTTTTTTATAGTTAAACCAAAACATACAACAAAGTAAATAAAAAATTTAAATAACTTGAATTGGAAAAACTTTGAACAATAAAACTATTTGAATTGAATATTGATATAACTTCACAATAATTGTACATTATAAGTTTACAACAAAAAATATTTGAACATTAATTGAATAACTACTATATAAAAAAAATTAGTGGAGCATTACAATGATTGAATATTAGCTTATGGTTAATGACTACATCACAATAAAATGAGTATATCCCAACTCGGTCCAACAACACGCAAACAAAGCTAATCAATATTATATTGATGATATTGATCCTGAAACAGAATAATCTAATCACAAAAAGTGTATTAGTTGCATCAACTAGACAGAACATAACTCTTCTCCAGAACCAAAAGCCCATAGTTGGCTGTCAATACGAAACCAGCGGCCCTCACAGGGCCATCCAAAAGACCAGTCAATGTCCCAATAAGGGCCGTCCAGTAAACAGGTGAGGGCCATCCAAAAGACCAGTCAATGGCCCCAATAAGGGCTGTCCAGTAAACAGGTCGACGGCCCAAGTCAGGGCCGTCCAAAAAGCAGCACAATTTTTTTGTTTACACAATATACTTTTGAAAATACTTGTAAAATGGATCTAATCATATTTAAGTAATAAAAATGAAAAGCTTATCCAATTGATAAAAATCCACAAGGAAAAACAATGCTTTTCGTGAAAACATTATTTTCATAAAAGACCCTTAAAACAATCAATATGAAAACTTAGATCCATTCATATTATAAAAAATCCATACATAAAATACGTAAAACAATACAAAACATCAACATATCGATAAAAGGATAAGCGAACTTGGTAGGCACAAAGATCTAAATATGCTCCATAAACTCCCTTGAAAACAACAAAAAATAACATATTATTATATCTAACATGATATCCTTCTATACTTAAACCTAGGCCTACAATGCTTAATAAATAATGCATATGATACCATCCATTTTGTAAAATCCTTGAAAACCAAAGATCTATTATATGCAGAAATAACTAACATGGATTTATGTTAAAACTCTAAAATAATAATAAAAACATGTATAAATTCAGATCTATGTATATAAAGGTCAAAAGAAGACTTTACACAATTCATAACATGATTTCTCTGTGGGGGGCATTATTTCCACCCCATGAACTACTCTCCCCACCATATTAAAAATAAAAAAATTACTTTTTGGAAGGAGAGCAACCCACCCCTGACCTGCAACACTGTAGCAGCAACAGAGCTCGCACCATCAATGGTCCACCATCTCCTCCTGATGCCTCCATCTCCTCCCCACTCCACAGCCTATCCTCCCCGACACACCACCACAACCACCAGTCCTTCCGTGCCGTCCAGTTTCATTATCTGAAGTTCATATTCTAAAAGATGTCGCCTATGAAAAAAAAGTTGGAGTCCAGAGGTGGAATATTTGTATGATTGTGGTGGTTTAGTTTCACCAAGTTGAACAAAATTGAGAGTTTCATATCTTCTATAGAATTAGAAATTCATTTTATGATACTTTTATAGAGCACATCTAAATCTGTATTTTGAAGAGAACATTCTCTATAATTAGATAAATGTCGTCAAATATGTTAAAAACGTTTTATAGTTTACGATGATTATAAATCATCACCGTAACTTACTTTTCTTGTAGTGTATAAACTCCACTATGTTAGTATATAGTCACGAAGAACATAAAAACATTTGCATTAAATTTATACGAGTTGGAACTTTATCTCTTTAAAGAGGAATATACTTCATTAACCAAATATTTGTTTCATAAAAAATGAAAAGTGTGGGCTACAAAAGAGACCATAAAAAAAAGACAAATTACATCTTGTAAAATGCCTTGTAAACTTTTTGTGCAATTAAAATCACAATATCCCCTTTTTTAAATTTCTGGTGTATTCTACAGAATATTACAGGGATGACATTCAATTAAATAAAAATAAAACGAATCGCATTAAATAATTATGGCTTTACAACCAAATCTGGAGCTAGGTTTTTGAATTTTTTTCACAAATTTTCCAAAATCCTGTAAGAAATGAATCAAATTTTGAATAATGGCCTTTATTATTTTTATGTAGTAATTTGCTTTTAGAATAAATGAACGAAAATTTAAGAAATTCCGAAAGCAATTTTTTAATAAATTCTACCAGTAAATCCAAGCTTATTTCTAGTACATTTGAAACTTTTTTTTTTCAACGTTACATAAAAAATCATCTCCGATGTTGATTTTTTTTAAAAGTTCAGAACAACTTTATAATAAAATTAGATTTAAAATTTTAGTTTTAAAAGTTAGATCCTAGAGCTGTCGAAGCTTATTATACATATTGGTTTTCAGTGGAACTCATCTAGCATGTTATAAATATACATATTTGTAAATACAAAAATTTGAGAATCCATTGATATTCAAAATGGTAGTATAATTTAAAAAGAATTAACAAAGGTAAACCGACAAAAAATTGCTTGTTAAAAATATATTTCTTGAAATTAATTCTTCTATAAGCATATAGTTCAATTTTTTTCGCTCAAATAAATTTTTTAAATGATAGAGAATGATATTTTTTATCCATTAACATAAATAAACATGTACAACTATTTTTTACAGTTTATCTATATTTTAATGGATAAAAATACATTTATGAGTCATTTTAAAAAAATTATCTATGTTTATAGATAAAAAATACTCTTCTAAGTCATTTTAAAAATTATCAATGTAAATGGATAAAAATGCCCTAATAAGCAAATTATCTATGTTAATGGATAAAGATTACCCTAGATAAATTATTAGGGTATTATTTATCCATTAACATAGATAATTTATATATGTTAATAGATAATTTTAAAAGGGGTAAAATCCTTATAACCCTTGTAAACTGCATGGAATCCATATAACCTCATGACTTTTCCTAAAGTTCATATAACCTGCTGAAAACACCTATGAAAATTCAAATAGTCCCCTGAATTAATTTTTTATTGACAAATGATGAATATTATGCAAATATCTATTTTATTGACCTAAATAAAAATCTTCTACAATTTATTTAAAATGCGAAAAATCTTCTATGCATGACGATTTTACCCCTCCGAATCGATTATAAAACCCTATCCGGGGAGCTAAAATCATCATTTACAAATGATTTTTCACATTTTTAACACATTAAAAAAAAGTTTTTGATATACTATGTTTTCAACCAGGATTAATCAGACAAGTGATTTGCATAATAATTCTAATTTATTATGAAAATTTTAACTCAGGGAGCTATTTGGATTTACATGAATATTTTCAGAGAGTTATATGAAATTTAGAAAATGTCAGAGGATTATATGAATTTCTGACAGTTTACAGGGGATTAATTGGATTTTTCTATTTTAAAAAATTATCTATGTTAATAGATAATAAAAAAAAAACTAGCATAGGAGAAATAGGAGTTTGTGTTCATAGAAACAAGTTTGGACTCTTTAGAGGCAACAATTTCATTATTGTTGTTATTTCGAGTTTGGGGTCAGGTTGAACCCAAGAGGTAAAAACTCCAATCCGAACATGCCCACAAATTGGGTTGGGTCAGTTTGGTCGGGTTTAACCTATTCAAATTGCATCTCTCAACAGAGAAACATAATAATAAAGTTTTTCTTGTTTGATTGATCATTGATAAGTTGTGATTAAGATCTAAGTAAACAATTATAAATGGTGAAAAATTTATTTGATGTATGAATTCCTAATTTATAAGAAGTGATGACAGAAGATTTGACATATGGATCCCATGTACTAGTGGAATAAATTCGGTGGAATAAAACAATTATAGGGGGGTCCGAACTATCAATACTAGCTTATTCACACATGACTATGTACATGTTTGTTAAAACTTATAAGCCGGAGACTAAAGCTTTTAACTTAAAATAAGCAGTTGGATGTTTATTTAATATATAAATTGCATGGAATGCAAAACATTTAGGTAAATGTAATTGTAATGTAACATTTATGTAAATGTAACAGTTTTTATGAAAATGAATAAAACAGTTCATGTAATATTTGTTAAATGTGACTCATAACAAAAAAAAGTGTTTGACATATTTCATAAAATGTAACTGACTATTGAAGAGAGGATCTGTTTTAAAATTGTTTAAACATTGTATGAAATATAAAATAGTTATGTAAATGTAACTATTATGTTACATTTATGTAAATGTAACAGTGTTTATGTAAATATAATAAATAATTGTAAAGGATGTAAACATTTAGGAAATGTATTTGCATTTTTAGAGATGGTTTATTATTTAAATTAAAAAATTGTTTGTCAAATTAATGTTAAGTTAATAACATTCTTCAAAAAAATGTATATAGTATGAATGTAATGTTTTTTTTAAAAAAGAGTAGCCGTTTGAAGGATTTTCAAAAAAAAAAATGTGTTTTTTATTTCTAAGTCCCCACAAACCATAATATTTAGTGATCGATATCTCACTTCTTCGTATTTTGATTTTAGTCCACATATTTATATGATATGTTCCTTTTTAGTCCCTACTAGAGACTAAAAAAACAAATTTATGGGTCCCTCTCAAGAACAAAAAAGAATAATCTTTTAAATCTGAGTACTAAAAATAGAATATGAAGAAGTGAGTAATCGATCACTAAATACTATAGTTTGTGGGGACTTAAAAATAAAAAACCCAAAAACAATTTAGGTAAGTTTTGATATAATTTAGGTAAAATTTAAGTGTAACTGAAATGGAAAATTCAGTTAATAGGTAAATATTTCAAAATTCAAATTTTAAAATCTATAATTTTAGTGTAACTGTTGAAAATGAGTAACTAATTAGAGAAAAAAAAATGAGGATTTTGATTAATGAGATAAAATGTTAATGGATGACAGATTTGTATTTTACTATTTTATCCTTTTTGAAAAGTTAACAAGCCAACTAATGAGATGATTACACCTCAAGGGATTTGTGAGTGCAACTTATATTTTGGGGTCTAAGTATCATGACTCATAAAAAAATACAAAATTTGGGCCGGGCTACAGCCTGGCCCAGCCAACTAATACGTCCACCTTTGCTAGCAAACATCCACTGCTGCGAATAATATGTTTTTCAACAGCATCCACAAACATATTACTATTTATGAGAAAATTTAGAATTTATAATGTATAAGTTATATATTATAATTTATAAATACAAACTAAACATAACATATACCCAGTTATTCCTAGAAACAGATTTTTCAGATCAATTAACGTGTGAGATGCTAAAGTCCTGCTTGAAAACAGATATGAGCAATTTTTAGATTCGTAGAAAGCTGTCATTTTATAAATTTATTTCCAAACAGAAAAAATGTACAACATAAATAAAAGCTACAAACACATTTATAGGTTTTTCAGAAACTATAAAAGAATATCTTCTTACCCATTTAATTTTAAATTCAGCTTTTGAATAAAAACTGCCCAAACAGGAGTCAATCTTACTTGGCTTATCAAAACATACAACTATAAGTTCTCAAATATAAGAATTTTCAGATCCACTGAATAAATTATAATTTTCAAATGTATATCATTTTCTACTAGACAAGAATAAAGTCAAGGTCGTCCACACCAGAATCCGAAAAAGAAAAGAAAGTCGACTAATGGAGAGGTCGCCGCAGTTTTATTTGAAGATCGGATGTGGGATGTGTGTTCGTTCCAACTGAACTTGTCTGCACCGTGGTCATATGGATATGGATGATGTTGAATTTTTTGACCCCCCCCCCCCCCGGTCAAGATAGAGTTTGAAAACGCATGCGTATGGATGATGTTAAACCTTGTGTTTGGTTGCGCGATTGCAAAACTGATTCTGCAGGAAGCTCATTTTCTCAGCTTTTTAAAATTGCAGCTTTTGAACACTATTTGCTTGCAATCGTTGGATTTAAAACTGTGATTGTAAAACTGTTTGGTTACACGATTATAAACGCAGCTTCCTGCAATCGCAAACGTTGCGCAATCGCGCAACCAAACACATACCCCATTCCATATGGAGTTTGAAAAAGCGTATGGGATCACGTGCATTACAAACAGTAAAAATAATGTTTCATATAGTATAGGAGAAATTAATTTAAAAATAATTTTAAGCAAAAAAAAATTTATAAACCTATTTTCAAATGTTACCTAGAACAAAAAAATAAGTTATCAATGACGAGACATGAAAACCTCTAAAGTCAGTATGTTTTTAGGCCCGACCCTGGGCAGAGGCCACCAAAGCCACTACACCCATCTAGTTGAAGTCCATCAGTCCATGAAATTATTTTTTGACTCAATCAATCGATGAAAAAAAAGAGTCAATATGAGTGCTGGAAGGATAAACCCTTGCATACTATTACGCACTTTGAGGCCCACTGTCCAGACCCAATAGAATACACCGCAAGCATCCAAAATTAAAAACCTAACATATGGATTCACATTCCAAGCCATTTTTTTTCCAACCATCCCTATTAAAATCCCTAAAAAATCATCCCCTATCAAATCCCTAAAAACTAAAAACCCAACCTATGCGAGAAAAATAATTTTTAAATGATATTTATTTGATTAATTATTTTTGTTTTGGGCTATTGTACTTTTTTATATGATTGATCTTAGTGCGAATACAATTTTATATGGTTATTTATAAGTGTTTTCTGATATAGTTGTTACAAGAAATTTTTATATAATAGGTCTCAATTTTAATAATTGTATATATTGTATTTGTAGTTTTATAACATTTGTAACTTAAAATAAATAATAGTAAAGAACATTTTTTTATTGTATATGGGGTCCCACTTTAAAAGTTCGCTTATGGCCCTGTAAAAAAATAATTTTCAGGGCTGGTCCTGTCTGTTTTGTATCCCCATATATTATGTATAATAGTATCCATAATAGTATCCATATACTATGTAATGTATGGACTCTATCACAAATTCACAATGTATGGAATTGTAATTTTTTATTTTTTAAAAAATACACTAACATATCTTAGTTTATTCTTCAATTCGTATAATAATATGTAATTGGTAGACTAGTGTATATCTTTAAAAACATGATGTAGACTGATAGGATCGCACACAAAATTGGATATATTTTTTTTCCGATCAAAAGTCAATATAAATGGCACCTCGATGAATTGTTAACATTTGTGCAACTTTCTCATCCATGATCAGGTAAGTGACGAGAATATATGCAATGAAAATGAGCGGATACATTAATTGTTTGTTGCCTATCATATACAGTGCTGCTATCTGGGCCTCAGAAATTAAACTCCATTTGTAAGTTCCAATAGGTGGTACACTTCTATTGGTTCCTTGTTTAATTTTTTCTAACCACCAAAATGAGAATGACAATATTATCCTTCTTATAATTTTAAAAATTGGTTACAACTAATTAATATCTCCATTAAATCTCGTAACTGAATCCCATAAAAAGTGGCATAATTAAATCATCTCCCCTACTTAACATATTTTAAAAAAAATTGAATTAAAAAAAACATTAACCACATGTTTTCAATTAAGATACAGTAATGTATTTGAAAATCCAAATAAACAAATATGGTCTACATGTTACTGAGAACTGTACAGAAAATTCATAAAAAGACTTCAAAATGTCAACAATAAGCAAATAAATATTAATAAGTTATATATTAATCAAATCCTTAAAAATAAAAATAACAACCTTCAAAAAATGGGTTTGAATTCAAATTCAGATACATGTGTATCTAAATTTGAATTAACAAATACTGTGAAAAAATGGGCTGGAATTCAAATTCAGATACAGGTGTATCTGAAATTTGAATTAACAAATACACATTTCATACAACTGAATGTGCATTGTATTTGAAATCTTGAATCTGAATGAGTCGAATAATGCAGATACAAAACTAAAAAATATGACAAATGAGACATTATGCATAATTATACACAAACACACAATCATAAACGATTGTACAAATCTTACATGGTACACAACAATGCATGTAAATCAAGATACATGCCATGTATCTTAATTTACAATGAAATTCATATTCAATACATTTATATGATGATTCAAATGAATGGCGAAAAAATTAAATAATATATTCAGATCGAAAAATGACAATCTTGAATAAATCACCATTGTTTGCACCACAAACTGGTCACAAAAAAATTAAACGAATTAAAATTCTTCTCTTCTCCACCGATTGAGTTGAAACAAAAATAAAATTCGATGTTTGTTTTCAAATCCACCGATCCATCTGAATTTGAAAATTAAAATATCGTAAAATCTAGTAATTTTTGGGATCCGAAAACAAGAAAGAAATCACATATCACAAATCCGTCTAGATCCAAAACAGAAAAATTGAAATATCTCTCAAGAAATGGAATCGGATAGTTGTTTATATTTATGGTTATTAAAAAAAAATCAATGAGAAGTATAAAACGAGAAAATTGAAATACCTCTCAAGAAATGGAATCGAACAATTGTTTATGTTTATGATTATTAAAAAAAATCAATGAGAAGTATAAAATGGGCCGCCGATGTGTAATAAACAATTGATTTCGATTTTTTTTTATTCTACCATTGAATTTGATTTTTTTATAAAAAAAAAAGAAAGAGAGAAGGAACAAGGAATCCAAACAAATCATAACCGTCTAAGCATTTATGGATAGGTTACCCAAAATTCATAACAAAACTCAGTGAAGGGTAAAAAGGAAATTATATGTGTGCTACCTCATAGGGCTTATAATGAGGTCTATAAGTTAGGGCCCAAAAATCATTATTGTATCATAAAACATCAAATTATGTACGTAGACTATTCATTGTTTTATTTTATTGGTAGTTCATTGTTGGGTCCTGTATCATATTGATGGAAATATGGTTGTGCGAGCGGTTTCACCATCCATCATGCGTGGAGTTAGCTTTAATTGTGGCAAACATGGGACCATTGAAGGAATCAGAAGGCATAATTATCAAAAGAGATGTGAGAATGGTCAATGATGACATCTTGGAAACATTAATGAAACATATGAAGAACGGAAAAAACATAAAACAAAGCATTCAACTGAAAAGGGGAGGAGATAGGCTTGTGAGATGGTAACAACAAAGAGTCTGGATCATAGGTCGAGTAACATCAATATCAAATTGCACAACTACATAGCATATGAGTAAAATTCCACAATCAATTGTTTAGCACAATGTTACTTTATATATGTGTAGTTCAATTCATAGACTTTGTAATTCGATATTGATGGTATCATGTTTAATCGGATAAATTTCTTTATCATAATAGTTATAAAAAATCAAGACTAAAAAAAAAAATTATCGATAAAAAATTAAATGTAATTAAAAAAACTTAGTTTTTTTAGAAAAAAGGAAAAAAAACACAAGAAATTTCTTAAATGAAGGAATTTTTTTATATTTATTTATTAAAGATAAAATAATTTCCTCTATAGAAAGAAATTAAATAAATCCCTAAAAAAAAGGAATAGGTAAAAAATAAATTCAAAACAGAAAACAAGATACATATAGATTGTTAAAAATGAGAATGGGAAGATATATTTATGTTTGAACTAAATAAATAAAATTTTAATTTTAATATCAAAAGCTTAATATATATATTTTTAAAAATTTTGTATTTGAGGGCTTCTTTGAGGAGGAGGCCCTAGGCCGCCTACGCAGCTTGCTCTCTCAGGCCATGGTGGCATGCAGAAGGGTACATATAAGAAAAATGATACACGGATCCTATTTTGTACTCCAATTTTTGGCTCTATCCTTTATTTCTAGGTATATGCATTTATATATGAATTCTTTTATTTTCGTGTCCAGTTTGAATGGATCAGTGTCTAGGAAAATATATCCGTACAATACGATAATATTTTTTATCCAGTGGTGCCAGATTTCTGATCCTGATGCAGATCTATTTACATCACTAATAATTCCCCATCTTTGTATTTTTTGTTCCATTGGAAGTGAATCCTATACTATATAGACATTTTGTTTGGAGTCTCTTTTATACCATCAATCTATACTCGAGTGATAATGTTTTTAATCATGCTAACTTTGTTGTTTATGACGATGTTGTTAAGTGTTTAGAGTTTGTAATTCAAATTCAATAATGAAATCAGATGATAAATATTTATTTATTTATTTATTTATTTAAAAAGCCTCCGAATCCGTGAACCCACGAAAACATGTTCCATTTCAAAGGAACACCCGAAGATGTCCTCCAAATAAAATATATTGATTAGATGGATGATAATGATAAAAAGTGGTAAAATATACCAGTGAAATGTCAATAGAAATTAAAGGTTAATTTTACAACTTGTAATTTATGCTTTAGACGACCTCTGCTTTTGCTTTTACTTTTAACACCAACGACGGGACAAATTCATCATTACTCGAATCATGTGGATGATCATTTTCAATACCATATTGGTCGACTTGAAAAGATAATCTAGAACAACAAAGATTTCATGCCAAGTCAATCATTAAACTTAATAAAATAAGAGGTTAAGAATGAAAACACATTATTCGCTACTCGTTGAGATAGGTTCTAAATCTTTAGAACCACCAAGCAACTATGAACAAAAAAATTTCTGTTCCACTGCTCTCCATAGAGAGATATGAAGTAGAAAAAGAGGTAATAGAACTTATTAAGACATATTTTTTCAAGGATGACCACTCTAATACATGTTATCATTTCTATATCCCCGAAATGATAGGAAAAACCATGATTATTATAAAAATATCATTTTAGAAACAAATAGTGCTCGAATTGTGCACTACTATAAGAACATGAACACCATGAAAATTTCATATTCTAAATTATGTATCTAGAAGATATTATCCTTAAAATATTGAGATAAGAACCTGAATATCTCTAGATGATTCCAAAAATCAGGAGTCGGGCCCAATTATTATAAATATTGGGATTATTAAAAAGCATGGACAAATGTACTATTAATTAGTCCAAAACTATGTCTTAAAACATTAATCATTTATCCACTAACCCAAGTCAAAATTCCAACTTGGTTCTTTCACTGTGGTAAGTATTTGGTGCCAATTGGTTAAATTTTTACTAGGTGACATCCAAGCTCATGCAAATAAAGAAGGTTAAACCCACAAAATGACATTGATTTATTAATATATCATAACCAAATTGAGATACCATGGATCCTTCAATGGGAATTTCAGGTGGAAAAAGATTTCCTCCTCATCTCAAAAGGGATGTGAACACCAAGTGGTGGGCCAAATATGACCCACCGAAAGTATTATCTGGTGATAAATTACCAGTATATGAAAACCTGAGGGTAGATATTTATGAAAACATCAAAACATCCATTATTGGGGAATACACTATTAGATTTCCAAGTTTAAGCCATGAAGCCATTGAATTAAAAGCACACAAACATACGTTTAAAATGTTCAAACGCGAAAATGAATCTGTCCCCGGATAAATGGCGACAAGCTCTCAAGGCAAGGGAGGGACCAGCTCTCAAGGAACATAAAATGAAGACCTAGGGATTGATGATATATCCATAGATTTCCCGGAAGACGAGTTCGATCCAATTGATGGATCAAAATGGAAAATAAAATAAAATAAAGGGGGCTACATTATACAAGATGTCCATAGTCACTCATGGAGCACCAGGCAAAAGCAAAAAGAGGACATGACTAAAGCAAAAGAATATCTTGAAAAGAACTCACAGGAGAATTACAAAAGATAGAAAAAGACAACTAGTCAATCAAAGGAGAATGATGGTGGATCCCGAAAGCCTTTGAAATTCTGAAGGCAGAAAAAGCTACAAAAGGGAAGGAAGATGATTGAAAGAGGCATCAGCAAAAGAAATCTACCAAAAAAATTCCACCATAAATTTCCCAAGTGCCTTGTAATATATATGATAGGCATAAGAGGGAGAGATCCTAGTATTGTAAATTTTCTTTATGCTGTTAGCTTGTGTAAGCCACATTCTTGTAAATATATGTTAAGCATGTTTAATATTAAGTCTTATATGCTTATGCTTATCTAGCATCTATCTTAATTGTTAGTATTTATTCAATTCTCTGGTAGTTTAAATTCTCATAATCCTAAAAAGAAAAGAAAAAAAGATCTTGATCATTATGGTATTCGCTACTCGCTGAAATATGTTCTCAATCTTCAGAACCACTAAGAAATTATGAACTAAAAAACTTGTTCCACTGTTCTCCATAGAGAGATATGAAGTGGAAAAAGTGGTAACAGAAATTATTAAGACATATTTTTCCAAGAATGATCACTCTGGTACAGGTTATCATTTTTATATCCTCGAAATGAAAGGGAAAAACCCTTATTATTATGAAAATATCAATTTAGAAACAAATATACAATTATATATGTATGTCTGTATGTATGTATGTATGAGAAATCCTCATACTTTGATCGATTTTTATTGTCCTACATCAACCTCCACGGGAATGAGGAATTACTGGTGTCATGTTACATTGGAGGATTAGAAAATCATATGCAGGACACCTTAATTAACTTCATGAACCTATGAATGGTGTCACAAGACTTTCAATGAACGCCGAAAATGGAACATGTACAAGTCTCACGTAGTGATTGGTGAATTCGACTTTGATGGGAACCAGAAACACCACGAATCAAAGGGAACACTCACAACCTCCTGCTTCCAGAACAACCAAATGCAACGTGCTAGAAGTGTGGAGAAAAGGGTCATCGCTTCTCCAAATGTTGCAAAGGGGGCCAATCTGCTAAAGCCTCTTACAACTTGAAGCAAAAGAGGATGCTCAAGAAACTTCAATAAAGTGGGAATCAACATCGTCTGGTCGCCAACTCTACTTGTATCCCAATAATGATGTGAAGTTTCATATAAAAAATAAATGTATTTCTCACACAAAAGATCTGAACCTGCATAGGACCGTGTTAAACTGGCAATGATGCAATCGATCTAACAAACACGTACATTTTGAATCAATAAACATGCAATTCTATCATTTTTTAATTGAATGTTTAAAGGGTTAAATATCCTTTTTCTTTTTTATTTGGGTTAAAATTTTAATCAAAATCTTTAGCTACTAATCAATTTAGTAGCAAAGCATTTATCATGAGCAAATGTTCAACCTTTTATCACGGTATAGGTATAGAGAAAATATGTGATCTTTATTATCACGTTTTATCACTAACCGTGATCGTTAGGATCATGCACTAATCTAATTATTATAGTAGTGATCTTTTCCCTAAAAACACATTCAAAATCTCAAACATTCTAGTCACCAAAAAAAAAACAAAAAAGTAAAAAAGGTAGCAAAGATTCCTAGCCTAAACAGCCCCACCATAAAACTAAAAATATCATAATGGTGACACTATGAACCCATGGGCTCTCTCTTAGCCCTTTCCATAACATCACCCTTTATCACACACGTATCTCCGAACCTCTCTAACCAACTTTTACAAGTCGCCCATGACCATATAGTGTCGACATCATGTTTTGTGTTGACACACCCCAAGTTCTTTCCACCATTCATACACTATATAAGTGACTTTCTTAGGTAAGGTTGGATCATCAAAATAAGATGCCATGTGACATTGTTAGAGTAGTTTTATATATTGTCCTACTTGTCTTTTTTAACCATGTTTTAAAAATCCCGTCTAGTCTCGATTAATCCCCCGCCAGGTATAGCGGTCCCAACCCATAACGCTTAGTGTCTAGTTGTTTTTTTATTAATCCCTAGCTGACTAATAAGCTATTAAGTTATATTATATGTTATATGTTTTTTTTTTTGTGGGTAAATTTTTTTTTTCCTTGGTCAAATCTTCCCCTATCAAGCAGGCGACAAGACTCGAACCCAAGACCCCTCACTAAAGAGGGGGTACCTCTCCCATCCTACCAAGAGGAGGTTCGGTATATGTTATATGTTTATTTATTAATTTTAATGTTTTTCCTATTATGCTTATATTATTGATTTTGTTCTGATGTTACTTGTTATTATTTTGTAGTATAAAATTATTATATATGTAATATGCATTTGTATTATATTTATTATTATAAAAAGTAATTGATTAATTACCAATTAATCCCCATCAGCATATTAAACCCTTCTCAACCGTTCGACAAGTCCATTTGGATATGAGTTTAAGCAGATTGTGCATTTCAAAAGCTAAAAATTCTCAAACTCAGATCCAAACATATTTTGAACATTTAGCTTTTCAAATCACAATCTTCATTTTTATGTCAAAATCTTGTAGTTGAAAATCTTATAAAACATATTTTTTCAAAAGCTGAGTTTAAAATTTAAGATTTTAGAATCTTAGTGACTGATTACTAAAATCTTAAAAGTTTAGCTTGTTTTTAAGATTACCTCACAATCCCAATTCTCCAACCTGACCACTAGAACTTTATGCTTAGAGAAGTTTAGATGCAAACAAAAAGAATAGTTAAGGTCTTAAAAGCTAAAACAAACCACATTATGCTGTATAATCTACAAGTGCGCTAATCACCAATTATGCTGTATAATCTCGAAAAATATTGCATTCACATGTCACATTATCAACCCATACACCTATATATACTAAACCCTCCCCCTCTCCCTTTCACATTCCACACCATCTCCTCCTCTCCTCAGCAATGAAGAAACCTCTCACATTCCCAATCCTACTATTGCTGCTACTACTACCCCTATCAATCCATGCAGACTGTGACTGCTCGAACGACTCCGGCGACCGCGACCGATCAAAGGCCCTGCATCTAAAGATCGCGGCGATCGCTTCGATCCTCATTGCGGGCGCGATCGGGGTGTCTCTTCCAATCCTAGGCAAATCATTCTCGGCTCTCCGGCCCGACCGGGTCTTCTTCTTCCTAGTAAAAGCTTTCGCGGCGGGGGTGATACTCGCGACGGGGTTCATACACGTGCTCCCCGACGCGTTCGAGAACCTGACCTCGCCCTGCCTGGACCCGCACCCGTGGGGGGACTTCCCCTTCGCGGGGTTCGGGGCGATGGTCGCGGCGATCGGGACGCTCATGGTGGACTCCGTCGCGACGGGGTACTATAACAGGTCGCACTTCAATAAGGCGAGGACGGTGGTGATGAGCGAGGAGGGGGACGTGGAGGAGGCGGAGTTGAAGAGTGGGGGGCACGTGCACGTGCACACGCACGCCTCGCACGGGCACGCGCACGGGTCCGCGGAGGAGGGGAGCGGAGGAGGGGCCGTCGCGGAGCTGATAAGGCATCGTGTCATATCGCAGGTGACGTTGGGTTTTTTTTTTGGGTGGGATTAATTATTTGAATCTTTGCCTTTGATTTGATCTTATCATGTACAGATATTTGATGTTTAGTTTTTCTTTTTTGGCCAATTTTACAAAAATAGCCCTCTGTTTGAATATTAACAAAACTAATCGTACTATTAAAAAAATTAAAGCATTGGACGTGATCAAGTCTGTCACCTCAGTGTTGATTTTTTTTAATAGCACCTCCTATATACTGCACAATTTGGAAGTTAGTTTTTCACAAACAAAAAAAATGATTGTCAAATTATATATATAAATACACACACACAGAGCCGGTGCTATTTTAATTTGTTACTATTATTCACACGATGGGATAGTTTTGCTAATATTCGATTTTAAGGGGTTATTTTTACAAATTGCACATTTTTAAAAACTCAGTCGGATTAATTTGAATCCATGCCTTTTTTTATCTTATCATATACGGATATTGGAATGTTGCAGGTGATTTTCTTGGGACGGGTTAATTTGAATGTGTGCCTTAGATTTGATCTGATCATATACAGATATTAGAATATCAGTTCTTTGCATTTTTTTGTTGACTTGTTCTTTGCTTTTTTGTTTTCTTTTTCCGGTTTTGAAGCTGAACACTGAACAGGGTACTTGCTTTTTGTTGTTTTATGGTTTTGGGTTTGTTTTTTGGTTTTTGAAATTTGGGATTTTCTGATTTCTTTTTCAGAAAAGATATTCATTTTCTTCAATGGTGGACCCTGGTTTCTTTCACATATATAGATTTGGAGAAACTTGTTTGAAATACATGCATAAAAGATTCATTGATATGTATTGTATCATTTGAAACAAAATTATATTTATTAAAAAAAAATATTATTCACAAGAAGTAAATTTTAAAATATTGATTTGTACATATATTTATATTTGCAAAACAATTGTACTCAATGGTTCCTCGTGTTATAAAATAGTTAAATTCATCTTAATTTTTGATGTGACGTTATAAGAAGAGAAGTAACTTATGCTAGATTTTCATATTTGTTTTTGTTATTAATAAATGAATTTTTTATTTTTTTATTTCTTTTCTTCTGTCTTTTATTTTATGAATTTCCAATGGATGAAAGTTTTATTTTTCAAATTTTAAGGGGAGCTAAGACCCCACCATTCCTATTGTTGGTCCAATGATAAATTTATTCTAGCTTATTCTGATATATCTATCAAATTTTATATGAAATAAATAAATAAAGTCTTTTTTTTTAAATGATGACTTTTATTGTTTATTGATGTTGTAATGTTTGTGAATGTGAGGGCAGGTGTTGGAATTAGGCATCGTTGTGCATTCAGTGATTATTGGGATCTCTCTAGGAGCTTCAGAAAGTCCATCAACCATAAGACCTCTTGTAGCCGCTTTGAGTTTCCATCAATTCTTTGAAGGAATGGGCTTGGGAGGCTGTATAGCTCAGGTTTGACATCTCCATCACCATATGTTTTGTTTTTTTTTGCTTCATTGTTTGCATGTTCAATTTATGATCTATATATTAGGCCAAACTCTTAAAATGAGTCCCATGTATTCACACGGAAATAAATATTCTAGTAGATATTGACACATTTTTTAAATAAAATAACGCTTTTCACGGGTGGGGCTCTAGATGAACGTCTACACCATATAGAGGCAGAGTTGTCACTGTCTAATGAAATCTTACATCACATTATTTAATAGTTTCCTATTTGATTTTCAGGCCAAATTTAAAACCAAAACAATAGCGACGATGTCATTATTTTTCTCACTCACTACTCCGGTGGGAATTGCCATAGGCATTGGCATTGCCTCTAGTTACAATGAGAATAGTCCAACTGCACTCATCGTTGAAGGCATCCTCAACTCCGCTTCCGCTGGAATCCTCGTTTACATGGCTCTAGTCGACCTCTTGGCTGCTGATTTCATGAGTCCTCGGATGCAATGTAATGGTAAACTTCAATTAGGTGCCAATATCTCGCTTCTCCTCGGAGCTGGTTTAATGTCATTACTTGCCAAATGGGCTTGAGTGGGGGCTTTTTCTAGTTAAATTTTTTTCTATCAATAGGAGCAGAGAGTCGAGGTCAGACCTCTTAATAGTTTTGTGTATTTAAGATCTTGATGTATAATTTCAAGGTTATGAAATAATGAAGTCATCAATTTCTTTTTTCTGAAATTAAAAATTACTATTCTTATGTGATCAAAGTCTGACATTTTATTTGGTCCTCACAAATATAATAAAGTTGAATTTTGAAGAATATTAAGATTTTTTGGTATTCTTACATAGGGGCTCTCAATTTCAATAATATTATTCCAGTGAAAAATAATGATCGAAGATGCCTCTATCCTATTTTTAATTTTCAACTTTTTTAAAGATTCCAAAGAAAATTTGAAAACATGATTACATGGAAACTCCACAAAAGGCATGGCCCCTGAATCTTTAAAAGGGTCTTTGCCATGCAACATCGTGTTCCTCACACATTTTTAATTGAGCATTTATTATTATTATATCGGAGGGACTCTCCATGACTGACTTTATGGTGGATCGGGAAAGCTACCTCCGCCTGTTTGCGGGCTCCAAGTGTGACCGCCCAAGTCCGTCTACATTTTTACCTCCACATATGTAAAACTCTTTTTTACTCTAAATTCTTTGTGATTAGGTGGATTTTGTGATATATGTGCTAATATAATTTGAGTTTTTTATGATGAACTCCATTAAATATTGATGCTTCATAAAAAAAATGGATATGTACTAATGATGTCATAAAAATACGTGAATAACCAAGCAAAAAAAATTAATAAGGATTTAGAATACTAAAATATTATTTACTACATTTGAGCACAACACAGATTTAAATTACATGTTATATATATACACACAATGAAAAATAATAAACAACATCATGTAATATATATATAAGAAAAACACAATATGATATATAATAAGAAACCGCTAAAAGGATTGATTTGGGTTATATAAAAAAATATTGTTATTTGAGTACTGCTACACTCAGTTTTTTTCTCAGTCCAAAACACAGACAAATATACCTCATTACAGATTCAATGAAGCATATACATGTTAGATGGCATATATACTTTAATAAAAATTTTCTTACATTTATTAAAAATGGGTTCATTCAACTCGAAATGGTGCGATATGCACTTGTTATCAAAACATATACCTCATTAGATGATGTTTATGATTTAAAAAAAATGAAAACATGTGAGGTCTGAGTTTTGGTTGGTGAATGTGACTGAGTGTATCATTTTTCTTGTTATTTTGTAGAAAAATAGATTTTTAATGTGAAATAATCTAACAAGGGTTAGAATGATGTTAAGGAGAGAAAGTGAGGGGCCCAGGGAGGTAGCAAAGGGCGGCGGGGGTGGTCAGCGGAGGAGGGCTGTGGTGGGAGGAAGAGGGGTTGGTCAATAACAGATAATGTTAGAGCATAGACCAATTTAAAAGTTTTGTCATGTTGTTTGTCAACCGCTTCACTTGCTCTTTCTATCACTTTCAGTTGAGTTTTGTAAATTTTGTATATGAATTGAATAAACTTGATTTAGGTCTCGTTTGAAAACCTGTAAGTGCTTAGTTGAACTCTAAATTTGTTTTTAAATAGAAGAAACTTAGCTTACTTAAAAGCTGCACATTTTTTTCCTTAAAAGTGATATCCTCTTTGTAGCCTCACTATCTCCAATTTTTAACCCTATTGTCTTCTCCTTTAACCCCACCGTCTCCAGTTTTTAGCCCCACCTTCTCCTCCATTTCATGGGACCATCTCCTCTGATTCTCGTTCATTAGAAACCATAGACACTAGAAAAAACATTGTCAAGATATATACATCGAAAGTTTTGCTAGTATCAATGTTTTTTTTTATCATCTAATTTTGTATTTCTTCTTGCAGGCATCTCTGAAGCAAGTTAAGTCTTCATCAAAGACGATCAACACCATATGTACAATGACACACATAGTTGATATCATCAAGGAATGAGAGCTCAATGAAAAGCCCCGACCTCATGTTGAGGCTATCAAGTCCACTCCATTTGAGCGTTTCATGGACATCCTTCCATTGAGGATGGAGAAATGTTTGTTTAAAACAATACTCACTATTTGGAACCCGCAACGGGAGACATTCGGGGTCAAGGGCCAAAAACACCGGTTCACGGCGTTGGATGTGGCGGTCATAATCGGTCTCTCGCCCCGCGGAAAACCTATAGACCTCGACAGCAAAAGTCCTACATCCACCTTCTATCAACAATACTTTACTTTAGAGAATAAGAAATACCTGACCGCCTCCACCATCGAGAAGGTCATGAAGGAGTTGGTGGCCAAAGACGATGAGAAGTCAGTCAAGGATTTCATCAGATTATTTACCTTGCACCTTTTTGTCTTGTTATGCATGTCGAATTATGCATGCCCTTTTGGGTTGGTAGATGTTGTTGAAGACTTGGAGAGCATTGGTGAATATGTCTAGGGCGAAGGCCGTTTACCTTGACATTGTTAAAGCTATTAAGAAGTCGTCCTGCAACCTCAAGGAATATTTAGTACATTTTCATTGAGCTGTTGCTACTGGTATGTAGTGGTTGACGTAGAGTTTGAGAGAGAGAAAGAAACAGTAAATGAAAAGCTTTTAATGAATCCAAAAAGGAGGGATGACCGGATCAGAATAATGGATCCAAAAAATAAGCGGTGGCATTTTTTGAGAGTTGATGTGGCATTAAAAAAAATCCACGTGGGCAGTTTGACATGGAACTTAAGAAATGGTCGGTGTTATAAATTGATTGTAACAGAACCATGTCAAAATATTACTTAAGCAAACATGGGCCAGGAGAACAATGGGCTAAAGCCCATGTTCTTAGTCCACTGGCTGTGGCCTTTTCTTTTGATAATGTTACGTGCAACCCAATTTTCAGCTTCAATTCTAGTTTACATGTGTTTTGAATTTTTTAAAAGGATTATACCTCATCTAATGAGATACATACTTTTATAAAAAAAAATAGAGCATATACTCCAATGAATTGCATGAATGCATTTATAGAAAATGTAAAAGAATTCTTTCGAATCATATGCATTGTTAACGTGAGGATATGAGTCGTTAATTTTCTATCGACGCATATACGCCTGGAATTGGGGATGGAAATGGATTTGGGTGTAACAGCACCCCTTTTCTTTTCCTTCCTGTCAAGGGCATGATTTGAACTGTATTTTTAAGGATAATGTTACGTCCAGCCCTATTTCCAGCCTCAATTCCAGTCGTGTGTTTTGAATTTTTTAAAAATAATATACCTTATCTAATGAGATACATGTTTTTATAAAAAATGAAGTATATACTCCAATGAATTGCATGGATGCATTTATAGAAAATGTAAAAAAATTCTTTTTAAGCATATGTCTTATTAATTTTTTTTATTTACGCATATAAAACTATAATTGGGGCTCGAAATGGATATGAGTCTCACAGTATTTTTAAACGTTTGAAAAGAATTGGGAACCACCCACCCCGCCATGAATTAAACCCGACCCTGACCAAACAATTGAGTCATGCATTCCTTTTCTTTTTGAAATTGAGTCGTCGCATTACTTGCTTCAACAAACCCAGTTTCACTTTCTATCCACTTCAATCTTCAGACGCATAAGTAAACCTTCAATATATGATTCTTCTCAACTTGTCTTGTCCTTTGTGACTCCATTGTTGTCTTTCGTAAACTTTGTTTTGCTATAAAATGTACAAATTTACAAATAGACACCATTCACATTACACAAAGTGAGTCTATTGGGAGTATGAGAATTCATTGTCAGGAGTGAAGTGTAGAACTATCTACAATGCATCCCCAGCAATGAATTTTCGGCCTCAATAAAGATCCATATTGACGGCTCAAAGAGTCATCACTCTATGAAGAACTCTTTTTCCTTGGGTACTCTGTTTCAGCTACTCTGAAAACAGGGCACTCTGTAACTCTGGCCATGTAGAGCTCGCGGGGATCACCGCTTCTCGATCTTGGGTACACTAAGCAGCAAGCATATCTCCCAGTTGGTTGGCCTCACGACCTATATGCGAGGCCCTCCATTCGAGAGGAGCTTGGTATGAATGTCCTGCAGAGTTCTGTAATCAGTCCATGGAGGCGACTCTTTCCCTTTGACCCATGTTAATGCTGTTTGTGAGTCCCCTTCGATCCATAGTTTGGGAGATCCATGTTGAAGTGTCGTTTGACATCATCATGGATCCCTTTTAGCTCGAGAACATTGATGGAAGCTCTTGGGGACTGTACAGATATACCTTGTAGAGCCCAAAAATAAGGCCCACCCGTGGAGCTCCACGTAGTAGCGGCCCACGACCCGGATCACCCATCTCAGTGGATCCGGCCCGCCAACCAACCAAAATTCTCCAACCCGTCAAAAGTTATCAAACTTGTTGACTTTTTGGAATATGCAAATCCAACAAATCAGGGGCCACCACTGATCCACTAGGTTGCAAATCCAAGTCATTTACAAAAGGATAATGACTATGAATTATGCAAATCTAAATTGCATGAGACTTATCCATAAGATCCCATCTGATCCATAGGGATGTGATCCCCAAAATGTCATAGGGATTGAAAAAACACTATAAAAAAAGAACTATGTATGACTTGATCCCCAGAACAAACATGAGGGGTACATAGACAGCCTAAAGAGAGAAATATCAAGTTCAGTCACAACTAAAGGGAGGGGAGCCGGCAGGACCGTGGAGGAGATATAGAGGAGCAAAGTCAATGGATATTGACTAACCGGGTTCGGATATTGACGACCCGAACCCGGATAGTCAATTTATGCGCCTCCACCACCCATAAAGTCACCTTTGTGGTTGCGCAATAGAGCTCCAAAACCAGCCCTGTCCATAGAGAGAGAGCCATCCGAATTAGATTTCAACCAGCCCGGGTCCAGAGGGATCCATTTGATTAGTTGAATGGTTTACTGCTTCTGCTCAATGTTGATACCCCATCTAAAGCTATTTTGCTTAATTTTGGAGTCAAATCGCCAGTGAGTTTTACACCTCTGAGAAGAATTTGCACTGTCACGTTACATAATCAAGTATGAAAAGAGTACACTAGACAACTAGATGAAGTGTTGACAATTGAATTCTGTTTATCCATGTACACACTTAAATGAAATAAACATGTGATAATGTGTTCTCATACTCATCTCTTTTGCCATTTCAACAATCAATATTTGTCATGTAATACTCTTCAGTTTTTTGTAAGAATAAAAATGAGATATAAACTCATCATATATGGTATATTAACAAATTTTGTAATTGAAATAACCAAATATGTTATCATAAAAATAGGAAGGGTTGCTAAAAAATAAGAAGAATTGCTTTATGAATATAAATGTTTCTTTATTGTTCAATTGACATTAAATTAATTCTTAAGATAATATTTGAATTTTAAAATTTAGAATTGTTAAAATTTATAATAAGATTGAGGCTGCATTTAGTTACACAATTGCAAAGCTAATTTAGGTAAAAGCTGGGTTTAAATCTGATTTTGCAAGAAACTATCTATTCACAGCTTTAGAAAACTCAAGTTTTGGACTATTTCACAAAAATATATTTGCAACTTTTGCCTCTTTTTTTTTTGTTTAAAATGGGTTTGGTTTGGGAAATGCAACTTCATGCAAACTCAAAAGTTGTCCAAACTCATTTCCAAATGGGTTAGAATTCAATTTGGTTTGTTAGTTGAGATTCAAATTGTTATTAATTTGATTTGTTATTAATTTGATAGGTTAATACACAGTTTGTTAGGAATATATTTTATCTATAAAATGCTATTTATATGATATAAAATAAAATATTATAATATATATCATCAAATAATAAAAAAATACAAAATTTGGGCTGGGCTACAGCCCATCCCAGCCAACTCATACGTCCACCTCTGCTAGCAAACATCTACCACCGTTAATAATATGTTTTTCAACAGCATCAACAAACATATCTATTATTTATGAGAAAATTTAGAATCTATAATGTATAAGCTATAAATTATAATTTGGGTTTTTTATTTTTAGGTCCATGTAAACCATATGATTCAGCGATCGATCCCTCACTTCTTCATATTTCGGTTTAAATATATAAATTTAAAGGGTATGTTTCTTATTAGTCCTAGGGAAAGACTTATCTGTAAATTATTTAGTTTTCTTTTTAGTCCTTAGGAGGGACTAAAAAGAACATTTCTTTTAAATCTGATGACTTAAACCAAAATATAAAGAAGTGAGGATCGATCACTAAATCATATAGTTTATGAGGATTTAAAAATAAAAAATCCTTATAATTTATAAATACAAACCAAACATAGCCAATACCCAATTATTCCTTGCAAACAGATTTTTCAGATTCATAAACGTGTGAGATGCTAAGGCCCCGTTTAAAAATGGATTTGAGTAGCATTTGAGTTTAAAAGAAACTGTTTTTTTCAAATTCGTTTTCAAACAGAAGAAACCTGCAATACAATTAAAAATTAGACGCATTTATACAGAAAAAAAGGCTCAAAAACTAAGTCTTTTAGAATCCACGAAGAAACAATTTTTTCTAAATTCAAATTTAAATACAGCTTCTTCTGAATAAAAACTGTCCAAATGGGCCTAAGCCAATCTTACTTGGCTTATCAAACATACCGCTATAAATTCTCAAATATAAGAATTTTCAGATCCATTGATTAAATTATAATTTCCAAATGTATATCATACTCTACGTGACAAGAATAAAGTCAAGGTGGTCTCCACCACAATCCGAAAAGGAGAAAAAAGAAAGTCGATTAATGGAGAGATCGCCGCGGATTTATTTGAGAATCGGATGTGTGTTTGTTGCAACTGAACTTGTCTGCACCGTCTGTGTGCATGCCAAATGCACTACGAGCCAAAACAACTTTTGTTTTTGACCCCAGTCAAATAGAGTTTCAAAACGCATGCGTACGGATGATTTTGAACTTTTTGACCATAGTCAAGATAGAGTTTTAAAACGCATGCGTATGGATGATGTTAAACTTTTTGACCCCAGTTAAGATAGAATTTAAAAACAGGTATGGGATCACGTGAACCCAAAGGTTATGAACAGTAAAAATAATGTTATTCAAGAATCTATATATTTTTTAGGTTACTTTTATAACAAAGCAAAGTGTTATAAAATTGATCCGAATACGGATAGTAGTACAGTGAAAAAACAAGCACATATTCAATTGAGGACCCAAAAGAGAAGCTCGACCAACAAGGGATTTAATATATTATAGGAGAAATTAATTAATTGAAAAATAATTTTAAGCAAAACTTTTTTATATGCCTATTTTCAAATGTTACCTAGAGCAAAGATAAGTTACAATGATGAGACATAAAGACCTCAAAAGTTTGTATCCCGGTATATATTAATTATGTATAACAGTATTCATATACTGAACTCTTGTAATGTATGAACTCTATCACAATGCATGGAATTGTAATTTTTTATTTTTTTTAAAAATACACTAACATATTTAAATTAATTCTTCAATTCGTATAATAGTACGTAATCGATAAACTAGTGTATATCTTTAAAAAAATGATGTAGAATGTGATATGGATCGCACACAAAATTGGATATAATTTTTTTCAAAAGTCAATATAAATGGCACCTCCCTGAATTGTCCACATTTGTGCAACTTTCTCATTCATGAGGTAAGTGACGAGAATGCAATGAAAATAAGCGGATACATTAATTGTTTGTTGCCTATCATAAAACATCAAATTATGTACGTAGACTTTTCATTGTTTTTTATTTTATTGGTAGACTTAATTTTCATTGTTGGTTTCTGTATCATTGATGGAAATATGGTTGTGCGAGGTTTCACCATTCATCATGCATGGAGTTAGCTTTAATTGTGGCATACATGGCACCATTGAAGGAACCAGAAGGCATAATTATCAAAAGAGATCTGAGAATGGTCAATGATGACATCTTGGAAACATTAATGAAAGAGATGAAGAACGGGGAAAACATAAGGGCGTGGCTATAGCCACCCCACAAGTTATCCGACCCACCTTATAAAAAAATTGATTTATCTTATATCTAACCCACCCCACGAATTCGACATAGACGATGTCTTCTGTGTTTAAGATTGTTCGACATAGATTATATCGATTAGGAACCAGAAACCTTATTTCCTGGAAGACGAGTTCGATCCAATTGATGGATCAACATGGAAAATAAAACAAAACAAAATAAAATAAAACAAAAGGGGCTACATTATACAAGATGTCCATAGTCACTGATGGAGCACTAGACAAAAGCAAAAAGAAGTCGTGACTAGAACAAAAGAATATCCTGAAAAGAACTCACAGGAGTATAACAAAAGATAGAAAAAGACAACTAGTCAATCAAAGGAGAATGATGGTGGATCCAAAAGCCTTTGAAATCCGAAGGCAGAAGAAGCTATAAAAGGGAAGGAAGATGATTGAAGGAGGAATCAACTAAACAAATCTACCAAAAAATTCCACCATAAATTTTCCCAAGTGCCTTGTAATATATAGGATAAGGCATAAGAGGGAGAGATCCTTCTCAACCCTAGTATTGTAAATTTTATTTTATGTTGTTAGCTTGTGTATTATAAGCCACATTCTTGTAAGTATATGTTAAGTATGTTTAATATTAAGTCTTATATGCTTATGCTTATCTAGCATCTATCTCGTTAGTATTTATTCAATTCTCTGGTAGTTTAAATTCTCATAATGCTAAAAAGAAAAGATAAAAAGATCCTGATCATTATGGTATTCGCTACTCGTTGAAGTATGTTCTCAACCTTCAGAACCACCAAGAAATTATGAACTAAAAAACTTATGTTCCACTATTCTCGAGAGAGAGATAAGAAGTGGAAAAAGAGGCAACAGAACTTATTAAGACATACTTTCCTAAGGATAGCCACTCTGGTACATGTTATCATTTCTATATCCCCGAAATGAAAAGGAAAAAACCCTTATTATTATGAAAATATCATTTTAGAAACAAATCTAGGATTATATATATACGCTCGCGATTAGGTGCGGCCGCGACGTGGGCCGTCCGATTGCGGGTCCATCGCATCCGACGGTCGATGTGAATCACACCCGACCGTCCGATGCGATGAACCCGTGATCGACGGCCCATGATCGCTGCCGCACCCGCCGTTCGCCGCACCTAATCACATTCATGCACTATCCATACACCAAACAAATTGAAAAGCAAGCAATCTACATATTATGACTATTTTTTTTCCTAGAAGATGCCTATATTCACTCAGAAAAATATTTGACAAAGTTGATTAACTTTTATTTACTTTATTTACAACAATAGAGAAAAAGGCATAAATCCCCTAATCCATCTCTGGACTAATTAAAAATTTGCATGAGGATCATAAATCACACTCTAATAACAAATTCTTTGTTGATAAATGGTATAATTATCACTACACAGTTTTCCTGCCACCACTTATCACTCTTGAAAAATGCATAACAAAATGAACATTTGCATGGAACCATCGAAAAAAGGGCTAAAATATGCATATAAACTACCCTCATTCGGTTCCACAATCTCATGATGATCATCTTATTTATCAGATTTTGGGTTGGTTGCCAAATCATATATGGTATGTCAAAACACATTCATTTTCAAATGAATAATCTTTTTTAAATCTTTTTTAAAGCCAATTCATATAGCAAGTTCAGTCATCAATAAACAATCAAACAACACGTGAGCCCAAAAATGACATACCTCTCTGGGGTTTTCAGACATATAGCAAGTACAAACCCAATGACAACATATTACCAAATCAGAGGAGGACCTGATTGCATATATAAACTACACATCCTTGGATGCCATATATAGACTGATCAGCACCTCCTAAATTACTAATATCAACAATAAAAAAAATAGCATTCCAACCATTTTTTTTTACAAAGATCAAAGCACCCCGAATATCCCAAATACACCACTGACAAAGAAGAACCAATAATCAACAGAAACCCTAGACTAGTTTTCAAAAGAGAAGAACAAATTTTTAAAAAAGATCCCACCATCCATTTGAATCACAGAGATATATAAAAACCCTAATCATAGAGAGAGAGAGAGAGAGAGAGAGAGCGAGCTCAACCTGGAATCGGGGTCGCCGTTGGTCGCGGGTGCTCGCCGATGGTCGTCGGGGGTCGCCGCAGTTGCGTGTGGTCGCCGGGGGTCGCGGTGGTCAAAGGGGGTGAAGGGGGTTTGTTTTCACAGAGAGAGTCGAGAGAGAGACAGAGAGAGAAGAGAGAGACAGTCGGGTGATTTTTTTTTGGATGGTGGTCCTTTTTCATTTTTTGATGGTGGTCCTTTGGATGGTGGTCCGTGGGCCGTCCGATCGAGTACAATAGAGACACTGTGAGAGTGTTTGGTGGTCCACGATCGAACGGATAGAAGATGGTGGTCCGCGATCGGACGGTCCGAAATGGATCCGCACGTAAGAGGTCGTCCGCGCGTCCGCAGGGTATCATTTCCCTATATATATATATGAGATCCTCAGAATTTGATCGATTTTTATTGTCCTACATCAACCTCCACGGGAACGAGGAATTACTGGTGTCATGTTACATTGGAGGATTACAAAATCATATGCAGGACACCTTAATTAACTTGATGAACCTACGGATGGTGTCACAATCCTCTGAATGAGCGCCCAAAATGGAACATCTGCAAGCCTCACGTAGTAATAGGTGAAATTCGACTTTGATGGGAACCAGAAACACCACGAATCAAAGTGAACACTCACAACCTCCTGCTTCCAGAACAACCAAATGCAATGTGCTAGAAGTGTGGAGAAAAGGGTCATCGCTTCTCCAAATGTCGCAAGGGGGGCCAATCTGCTAAAAGCCTCTTACAACTTGAAGCAAAAGAGGATGCTCAAGAAGCTTCAATAAACTGGGAATCAACATCGTCTGGTGGCCAACTCTACTTGTATCCCAATAATGATGTGAAGTTTCATATAAAAAATAAATGTATTTCTCACACAAAAGATCTGAACTTGCATAGGACCGTGTTAAACTGGCAATGATGCAATCGATCTAACAATTAATGATGACAGAAAAATAAAATTTTAATATTGGAAGTCTTTGACCCATAACTCAATGGTTAATAGATTTTAAGACCATGAGATCTTGAATTCAAGTCTCAACTAATAACCTAACAAAAGTTTTTTTTTTTTAAATTTAATGTTTATAAATGACCACAAAGCATAAAATTAAACAAAGTCATGATCTTTTGATAAAATTCTGGACAAATCAATTAACCAAACACGTACATTTTGAATCAATAAACATGCAATTCTATCATTTTTTAATTGAGTGTTTAAAGGGTTAAATATCCTTTTTCTTTTTTATTTGGGTTAAAATTTTAATCAAAATCTTTAGCTACTAATCGATTTAGTAGCAAAGCATTTATCATGAGCAAATGTTCAACCTTTTATCACGGTATAGGTATAGAGAAAATATGTGATCTTTATTATCACGTTTTATCACTAACCGTGATCGTTGGGATCATGCACTAATCTAATTATTATAGTAGTGATCTTTTCCCTAAAAACACATTCAAAGTCTCAAACATTCTAGTGACCAAAAAAGAAAAAAGAAAAAAAGTAAAAAAGGTAGCAAAGATTCCTAGCCTAAACAGCCCCACCATAAAACTAAAAATATCATAATGGTGACACTATGAACCCATGGGCTCTCTCTTAGCCCTTTCCATAACATCACCCTTTATCACACACGTATCTCCGAACCTCTCTAACCAACTTTTACAAGTCGCCCATGACCATATAGTGTCGACATCATGTTTTGTGTTGACACACCCCAAGTTCTTTCCACCATTCATACACTATATAAGTGACTTTCTTAGGTAAGGTTGGATCATCAAAATAAGATGCCATGTGACATTGTTAGAGTAGTTTTATATATTGTCCTACTTGTCTTTTTTAACCATGTTTTAAAAATCCCGTCTAGTCTCGATTAATCCCCCGCCCAGGTATAGCGGTCCCAACCCATAACGCTTAGTGTCTAGTTGTTTTTTTATTAATCCTTAGCTGACTAATAAGCTATTAAGTTATATTATATGTTTTTTTTTTTTGTGGGTAAATTTTTTTTTTCCTTGATCAAATCTTCCCCTATCAAGCAGGCGACAAGACTTGAACCCAAAACCCCTCACTAAAGAGGGGGTACCTCTCCCATCCTACCAAGAGGAGGTTCGGTATATGTTATATGTTTATTTATTAATTTTTAGTTTTTCCTATTATGCTTATATTATTGATTTTGTTATGATGTTACTTGTTATTATTTTGTAGTATAAAATTATTATATATGTAATATGCATTTGTATTATATTTATTATTATAAAAAGTAATTGATTAATTACCAATTAATCCCCATCAGCATATTAAACCCTTCTCAACCGTTCGACAAGTCCATTTGGATATGAATTTAAGTAGATTGTGCATTTCAAAAGCTGAAAATTCTCAAACTCATATCCAAACACATTTTGAATATTTAGCTTTTCAGATCACAATCTTTATTTTTATGCCAAAATCTTGTAGTTGAAAATCTAATAAAACATAGCTTTTCAAAAACTGAGTTTAAAATATAAGATTTTAAGAATCTTAATGTTTCTATCTCAGCCAATCCCAACCTGACTACTAAACTTTATCTTAAAAGTTACGTGCAAAAAAAAAAAAAAAAAAGCTTAAAAGCACAAAACCCACCCCTCCCCAAGTGCGCTAATCACCAATTATGCTGTATAATCTCGAAAAATATGGCATTCACATGTCACGTTATCAACCCATACACCTATATATACTAAACCCTCCCCCTTTCTCCCTTTCACATTCCTCACCATCTCCTCCTCTCCTCAGCAATGAAGAAACCTCTCACATTCCCAATCCTACTATTGCTGCTACTACTACCCCTATCAATCCATGCAGACTGCGACTGCTCGAACGACTCCGGCGACCGCGACCGATCAAAGGCTCTGCATCTAAAGATCGCGGCGATCGCTTCGATCCTCATCGCGGGCGCGATCGGGGTGTCTCTTCCAATCCTAGGCAAATCATTCTCGGCTCTCCGACCCGACCGGGTCTTCTTCTTCCTAGTAAAAGCTTTCGCGGCGGGGGTGATACTCGCGACGGGGTTCATACACGTGCTCCCCGACGCGTTCGAGAACCTGACCTCGCCCTGCCTGGACCCGCACCCGTGGGGGGACTTCCCCTTCGCGGGGTTCGGGGCGATGGTCGCGGCGATCGGGACGCTCATGGTGGACTCCGTCGCGACGGGGTACTATAACAGGTCGCACTTCAATAAGGCGAGGCCGGTGGTGATGAGCGAGGAGGGGGACGTGGAGGAGGCGGAGTTGAAGAGTGGGGGGCACGTGCACGTGCACACGCACGCCTCGCACGGGCACGCGCACGGGTCCGCGGAGGAGGGGAGCGGAGGAGGGGGCGTGGCGGAGCTGATAAGGCATCGTGTCATATCGCAGGTGAGGTTGGGGTTTTTTTTGTGAGGGTCGGATTAATTTGAATATTTGCCTTTGATTTGATTTTATCATATACAGATATTTGATGATAGATATTTGTTGTTAGATATTTTTTTTGAGCAATTTACAAAAATAACCTTTGAAATTGAATATTAACAAAACCAAACATATTATTTAAAATAAAACATTAGCTAATTATTTTTTATTTTTCTTTAATGGCGCCTCCTGTATATAGCACAATTCGGAAGTTAGTTTTTCTTTTTACAAAAAAAAAAAAAAAAAAAAAAAAAAAAACAACTGTCGATACAAAGTGAGCAATACACACACAATAACAAAGTTTGTGTATGACAAATATTCGGCTATTGTCATGTTCAATATGATACTTGTACATTTATAAATCATATGGAATAAATATGAAAAAGTACGGGTATAATTAGACTATTTTCTGGATAATTTAAACATTAATATCTATTAATTAATTTCATATGTATTGTGTTCGGTATGGTTCGTTTGTACGAAAGGTGTCCAATCGAAATACTTTAATAGGGAAGACTTTGTTTTGGTATTATATGCGGATATTAGAATATTGCAGATGATTTTCTTGGGTCGGATTAATTTGAATATGTGCCTTTGATTTGATCTTATCATATGCAGATATTAGAATATCAGTTCTTTGCAATTTTGTTGACTTGCTCTTTTCCTTTTTGTTTTCTTTTTCCGGTTTTGAAGCTAAACAGGGTACTTGCTTTTTTGTTGTTTCACGGTTTTGGGTTTGTTTATTGGTTTTTGAAATTTGGAATTTTTTTTTCTTCATAAAAGATATTCATTTGCTTCAATGGTGGAACCTGGTTTTTTTCACATAGATTTGTAGAAACTTGTTTGAAATACATGCATAAAAGTTTCATTAATATTTACTGTATCATTGAAACAAAATTATATTTGTTAAAGAAATTTATTATTCACAAGAAGTAATTTTTAAAATATTGATTTTTTTTAAAATTTTTTAGGAGAGCTAAGACCGTTTCATTTTTAATCTAGGTGAATTTTTTTATAGCTTATTATCAAATCTAGTATTAAAAAAAAATTTAAATGATAACTTGTATTCTTTATTGATGTTGAATGTGAGGGCAGGTGTTGGAATTAGGCATCGTTGTGCATTCAGTGATTATTGGGATCTCTCTAGGAGCTTCAGAAAGTCCATCAACCATAAGGCCTCTTGTAGCCGCTTTGAGTTTCCATCAATTCTTTGAAGGAATGGGTTTGGGAGGATGTATAGCTCAGGTTTGACATCTCTATCACAGTATATATGTTTTGTCTTTTTCTACTTCATTATTTGCATATTCAATTTATGATCTATATATCAGGTGAACTCCTAAAATAGTCATGTGTATTCACACTGAAATAAATATTCTAGTAGATATTGTCACATTTTTTTTTATAAAATAGTGGCTTTTCATGGGTGAGGTCTCTAGATGAACGTCTACCCCATCTAAGGGTAGAGTTGTCACTGTCTAATGAAATCACATATCAAATTATTTAGTAGTTTGCTATTTGATTTTCAGGCCAAATTTAAAGCCAAAACAATAGCAACGATGTCATTATTTTTCTCACTCACGACTCCAGTGGGAATCGCGATAGGCATTGGCATTGCCTCCAGTTATAATGGGAACAGTCCAACTGCACTCATCGTTGAAGGCATCCTCAACTCTGCTTCTGCTGGAATCCTCGTTTACATGGCCCTAGTCGACCTCTTGGCTGCTGATTTCATGAGTCCTCGGATGCAATGTAATGGTAAACTACAATTAGGTGCCAATATCTCACTTCTCCTCGGAGCTGGCCTAATGTCATTACTTGCCAAATGGGCTTGAGTGGGTGCTTTTTCTAGTTAATTTTTTTTCTATCAATAGGAGTAAAGACTCGAGTTCAGACCTCTCAATGAAGATGGGGTATTTCTATCAACTTATCAAGAAATGGTTTTGTGTATTAAAACCTTGATATATAATTTCAAGGTTATGGAATAATAAAACCATCAATTTCCTTTTTCTGAAATTTAAAATTATTATTTGTACGTGATCAAAGTCTGATTTTCTTGGGTCCTCACAAATATAATAAAGCAACTATAATTGAATTTTGAAGAATATTAAGATTTTATTGTATTCTTACATAGGGGCTCTCAATTTCAGTTGTAATGATTATTTCTAGTTAGGGGCTCTCAATTTCAGTTGTAATGATTATTTCTAGTTAGGGGCTCTCTATTTCAGTTGTAATGATTATTTCTAGTGAAAAATAATGATAGAAGATGCTTCTATCCTATTTTTAAATTTTAACTTTTTTTTACAGAGATTCTAAGGAAATTTGAAAACATGATTACATGTAAACTCCACAAGCATGACTCCGAATCTTTAAAAGGGTCTTTGGCCATGCAACATCGTGTTCCTCACACGTTTTCAATTGAGCATTGTTAAATGTAATTCTTATGATGATCTCCCGGTGTAATCTTTGCTGTCATGGCATGCATTGTCAAAAAAACTTATTATCTAAATGATATATATATATATATATATATATATATATATATATATATATATATATATATAATTCACGGCCCGTGGTCGTTCGCGCACGACCGCACGTGTATCATTTCCCTATATATTCAACCACATTCGATCTATTTTTATGACAGTTTATATTTTATTACATCACAACATGTGAGTATGTTGTATATAATAATATTAAAAATTAGATGCGGAACTGTAAATTAGAAAAAGAGAATAAAAATGTGACATAAATAAAGTCCTCAATCATTTGGATATTGATTACTTTTGGATATGAAAGGAAGGGTTCATAGAGCACAACAAAGTCTTTCATTGTGCACCTCAGCTTATAAAGTCGTGAAGAGAATCTCTTTTCAACGTTAGAAAGCCCATTAGGCCTTTTTTTTAGTAAATTCTTTTCAATTAAACAGCATCTCTTGGTTAATGTATGGGTGCTTTTAATAAATTATACTAGTTAAATACACTAGCATTTTGAAAGTTACAATAAACCAAATAAATGAAATCATATAATATTGCAATTTCATCGCAAAATCAATCAAGAAAAAAAAAAGATAACATTTTGAATTCAAAAACATGAATTCCGTCAAAAAATCAATATAACCAAAGTCACACACCCCATCCAAAAATAAAACCCAGTCAACAATAATAATAACAACCCGAGATAAAAAAAAAAAAACAAGAGATCAAATAACCAAACATGGCAGATATAACACTTGGGCATATGCAAAGAGGAGGGACATACCATGTATCGTACCAAATTTCAAATTTCTAGCGCCCCACCCCCACTAAAAAAATAATAATAATAAACCATCGAATAAATAAAAAAAATTTATAAAAAAAAATACTCATTTTCACATTCAAGTAAACAGTTATATGTATAGATCTAAAATCAATCTAGAAACAAAAGACATAATAAATTTTAAATTCAAAAGTAAAGCTTCTATCAATAACTTTACGACTGAAATGAGACTGATTTCATTGTAATTTTAGTTTTTATTAAATGAAACAAAAACCATTAAGATACACATAATTTATCAAAAAAAACCATTGGTAAAATTTTGTGAAATTTGAAGTTTGGGTAGTCATGTTTTGAGATCACGAACACCAGAAAAGGGACAAATCTGGTCGATTTTTTGGTACTATTTGCAGCTGTCTAATCGTGCAACCAAATGATGTCAAAGTGTATAGATAAATTATGGAGTTCCATTTTTTCTTCTAAGTTTTTTTTTTAAATATGGGAATATATATTGCATAAGTAGGTAATTTCATAATTGCGTTAGTGATGTGATGACTATCAATAAGATTGCAAAATGTATGAGACTATGATTGCCCACCTACTATTAAAACTAGGTAGACACAGATCAATATGGGCCCAGAGCAAACAATGGACCAAAGCCACGATGTTGTAAACATTTTGAGCACTAATACACTCAGTCCTTTGTACCCCAGTTTCTGGCCCTATATCACAATATATATTGTACTATCATAGTGTATAGGGTAAAAAAAATTATTTTTTCAGAAAAATAAATTATTTTATCTCAGTATATACTTTATTTCACATAATAGTGTGTTCTTCAATGAGAGAGTTATTGACTTTTAGAAAAAAAGAAAAAATAGTGTACACTGCAAATAGGGCAGCACTTGGGGCTTGACATCATTTTCCAAACATTTTTCACCTGCATGTAGTAGGTCTCAAAGCGTGGGGACCTAAATATTTGAATGTAGAGCCAGCCTAGGTAAAGGCAACCAAAGCAAATTGCCTATGGCCCCCACCTAGGGAGGGGCCCCAATAACAACATGGTCAATGGAATAAAATAAATTAATGATGAAATGTGTTACTCTTTCTTATGAATTAGTTTCTCTCAACACACATTTTTTTCCAAAATATAGCCTAAAATGTCTCCCCTCCTTAAATCTCTCTCACCACAACAATCTCTCTCTCTCTCTATATCTCTCCCACTCTATTCTATCCGATTGTTTAAAATAAATAGTTCTCAAACTCTTTCAGGTTATTTATGATTTTATAACTTTTGCATTCCATTCCCATAGAGACAAAAAAAAGTGTTGAAAATCAATTACAGCGCACACAGATATGTTAACACTATGTCATCCTAATTCCTAAACACAAATGAATCTAAAATTTCTAAAATTACACCACAAATATGTGCCCCTCTCTTTTTTTATAGGGTTTCATCCTTTTGTTTTTCTAATGCAACCAATTCTAAACATACACACAGACAAAAAAAAGTGTTGAAAATCAATTACACCACAGATATGCTAACATTATATCATCCTAATTCCTAAACACAAATGAATCTAAAATTTCTAACATTACACCACAAATATGCCCCTATGTCTTTTTTTAAGGGTTTCATCCAAGATATCTAGCATTTTAGCATTTGAAACCAAATAACAAATAAAGAAAAGATTCCAGAGATGCATTTTGGAGACCCATTTTGTTGAATTAACTGCAAAATATGCTAAAATATAAATCCAAATCCAAAAATTTCCAACAAAGTCAAAACATAAAACCTCGTAGAGGTGGTACAATGTTCTTATTAGCATTATTGGTGCTCTGTTTCCTTGGCAACTCAGCCTAAGTTGCTTTCAGTAGTATACATGTAGAAATGACACTGATTGAAATTTTGGGTGGATGTCATGAATGCATGTAACGTGAGGAGGGTGTAGACAAATGTTGAAAAAACATAACAAGGCGTGTATAAATGGTAAAGAGCAAGAGGGCCAAATCTCAAATTCCAAGCTCCATATAATCCAGAAACATAAGTTACAAAGCAACTATTTTTTGTTATTTTAAAATATGAGTATGAAATGCATAATGAATCCTATATTTTTCAACTCAACTAAAGGGTAAAAGAAACTATCCCATTCGAGAATGTATTTTTCTATGTATTTTTCTATATCACACTAATAGCTCGTACTTTTGTTCTAATCTTAGAAAATTTTGATAGCATCTTCCTATAATTCTTCAAGCACACTACGTAGATAGATTCATAAATCTGTGTTATTTCATAATACAATACATCAAATCAATCTAGTATCTACTCAAAGAATAAAGGAAGACATTGTCATAACTTTCCACAGATAGAAAAAAGCATGAACTGAATAAGTGCAATATAAAAATTATGCATTCTCAAACCGTCCAATATGGACAATTCAAGATATTTCATGATACAACGGTATATGAAAACTCTTAAATTATCCAGTATATGGACAATTAAAGAAATTTCATCATAGCTTGTGTTACGAAATATCTCAAACGGGTCTAAAGTATAATGATTGCATGTAAGATGAGAATGTAAGAAAATATGTATACGAAGAAGTTTTTCCTATTTCAAAATATATAATCAAATGGAACATTGAAAGAGGAAGAACGATAAAAAAAAAAAAAAAGACCAAATCAAACCAACAGACATGATATGAAAGAACTTACCTTCTTTGATGCCTATTTAAAGATTCAACTATGCATTTAAGAAGTTGTCAATCCTACTATAGCACCTGAAATGTAAAATACAAAAGAAACACATAAGCAGTCAACATTTATATTTATCTGTTCTATGGACATAATACATAAATCAAATCACTAAAACCCCTGCAGCCCCAAAACTAATGCAGCCCCAAAACCATCTTTAAAACAAAAATAAAGGATACCCCAGGTGTTCCCTAAAACCCCTACAGCCCCAAAACCAAAAAAAAAGGTAGGTACCCCAGGTGATCCCTCAAAATCAGTGACTGGAGAGTGATCAAACAGTGATAAAAAATACATATGAACTGACTAGAGAGTGGTTTTCTTACTCAAGAGGGAAGAGATGAGGGCCAATGGAGGAGACGTATGAACTCAGTGGAATCACCAAAATACTAAGCAGTGTTGGCTGGAATTACGAAAATGCCAAGTAAGTCAAAAACTTTTGTCATATCGTGTTGCTTTTAGGTATAGAGTATTGATATGTTATGATTGTGTCATTGAAGGATTACAGCTATCATTTTAATTTGATTGTGTGGGAACAATTTGAATTTATGTTTTTTTTGTGTTTTTGGTGGAATTGAATATTTTGTTATTGAATGAATGTTGATGATGTAGAATGTTTTATTGGAATTAGAGTAAATTTCATAATGTACAATTTTGATAGTATTTACAGTTTTTATAGGATTCTGAATCAAACAAATGGATTACTAATCTAATTTTTTAATTAAAAAAAATACTATTTGCGGCAGTTTGGATCCGTCGCAAATAATATATCAGTTAAATTCGAAAATCCTTTGGCGACGGACTATAGCCGTGCAAAGATCACTTTTTGTGATAGCAATGCAAACCATTACACAAAGTGAATGCGGATAGTAGTAACCATCACAAATAGTTGTTTGTGGCAGTTTCAAAAGCACCGCTAAATTTTTTTGATGCAAGCAGTTGCAGCCCCTCCCTAATTGCCACAAAACCATTGAAAAGTCTTTTGCGGCGGTATGGGGTACGTTTTGCGGTGATTTTTTTGGTAGTATGATTAGGCAAATATACGCCATTAAAAAAAGATAAAAAAATTTATCAATTCAATTCACTCGAGTGTAAACTTTATTTCTTGTGAATGTACATCATTAAAAAAACATATAAAATGTTACGTGCAATCCTTCATTCAGCCCTATTTCTAATCCATACATGTTTTATTTAAAAAAATATATTATACTTCATCTCATGAGATAAACGATTTTATGAAATTATGAAGCATATGCTCCAAAGAATTGTATGGATATATTTATAAGAAATGTAAAAATTTTCTAATTTGTCATATGCCTTTTTAATGTGAGTAGGTGTATCTAAGGAAGCGTATAAAATTGAAATTGAAGCTGTAAAGAGGACTGTGTGTAACAGAGCTCAAAAAATACATACATTCAAAAAAAAATATTTAAAGCATACTAGAACTATAAAAGTGTCTCCAAAATAACTGTCCCTTGCATTTTCCCACAAAAAGGAATTCTATTAAGTACTCAGATGACATATTCTAGAATGGTGCCGCTATTCCTACTAACCACTCACCAAGCCCACCAACCAAAAAAAACCCATATGTATGCTTAGTTTGAAAACATTTAATCCCACTAATCAAGTTTGAACAATCGAGAGTCATGTTAACCTTTGTTTAAAACATTTGGTAGCCGTCCTATCGATCATTGTTTAAGACATTCTATAGTTGGCTCTATCAATTATTGTTTAAAACATTCAATAGTCATCTTGTTAACCATTATTTAAAACTTTTGATTGTCGCTCTATTGACAAGAGTTATTTGGATTGATTACACCTCTATCTATCAGTGATTGATCCATTCGACAATCCTTTCGTTGACCTAAGATTTTAAAAATGTTGAAAATTTAATATTTACACTAACACATTCATAAACGCATTCAATAAAACATTCACATTCACTAAAGCACATTCACATTAACTAACGTATTCATATTTCCTAAAACATTCAACAAATTCAGTAAAACACACACATTCACCAACACATGCTCAATGGATTTTTCTTTTTGAGTTCATGAATAAAAAAAATAAAAAAAGGGTTATTTAGTTTTCACCCCTCCCAAAATAGACAAATTATCAAAAAAACCCCTCCAAAACTCAATACTATTTTAAACCCCCTTAAAATGTTATTTGGCTTTGTAAAAAACCCAACAATCAACAAAATAAGAATGTTAGGGGAATATTTCATATCAACAAAATAGCCCATATACATATGTTGAGATGGAATATTCCCCTAACATTCTTATTTTTGTTGATTGTTGAGTTTTTTACAAAACCAAATAACACTTTAAGGGGGTTTAAAATAATATTGAGTTTTGGAGGGATTTTTTTTGATAATTTGCTTGTTTTGAGAGGGGTGGAAACTAAATAACCCTTTTTAAAAATAATAAAACATATACACTCTAATTAATTATATATGGACTCATTTATAAAAGATATTTTTGCATATTTACCCCCTCTTAAATTATGTTTTTGTGAAATTACCCCACTTAATTATATCCTCCATGGCAAATATAACCCTGTAATATTTAAAATAGTATAAATATGTACCCTCTGTTAGTTACCATTTAAAACTCAGAGTGAACCATGGTCAGTTTCTTAATCCTATCACGTGTAATTACTTATTACCCCCCCCCCCCCCCTCTCAAAACTCTAAAATTATTTTTTTCATATACGCTCTTTTTATATTCCATTTATCAAAATACACCTGTAAAAATCAACCTTGCAGAAACTCTCAAAATTTCAAAAGTTGTGCATGAGTGCCCTTCCATTATATGATGTCAATGTCGATTACCCAACCAAGATTACTTGGATAATCCTGGTGTGTGCATTTACTCATTTACCCTTGCCCTAAATCAAATATTTTTCATCTCTTTCCCCCCATTTGAATTAGATAAACCCTAACCCTAAATCAACTACATCTCACTTTTGCCCTAAATCACGAATCATCATGTACAATATATTATTTTGGAGTTGAAGAGAAGAAGATAAAATAGGAGTATTTTAGACTTTCACCCGTTCTTAGCAGTTCCAATGAGATTTTAATGGTAATAAAATCCACCCAATGAAAGTTGACTGTAGAGGTACTGATACACAACTTATGAAATTTTGAGAGGTATTTATATAAGGATGGTTTTTACTTGGGTATTTTGATAAAAATGGCATATAGTAGGGGTTTATATGCAAGGTCTCTAGAAGGGTATTTTGGAGATTTTACGTGAACCCAACGGTGACTATTGGATTTTTCATAACCAAACCTCACGACAACTAAGTAGAGGGGCATTTTTGCACTATTTTCAAATATTACAAGGGTTTTTTACCATCGATGATTTAAGAGAGGTAATTCTGCAACGGATTTTAAAAGGGGTGTATATATATGCAAAAAAACTCTTTATAAAAAAGGGAAATTTCCTTGAAATCAAAATATATATGACTTAGGAGGTGGGGGCTATATATAAACAGGATTGTTGTAAGAGTGTTTTTCTTATAAATTTACACTTTTGAAGTGTGATTTTTTTTTATCGAACGCTAAAAAAAATCCTAAATAATAATGGATGGACAACATGAGATGGGATCCAATCATACTTTGATATCAAGTCTGCTCAATCTCTAATAATAATTGGATCAAATTAGTCTTGAATCTCATCAAGGAGTCAGTCAATAAAAATTGACACATCAAATATTCAACATCTGAATTCTATGACAATTTTAGCGTTTGGAAACATGTTTAAAAATAAGATTTTGAATAAAGTGACTTAAATAAATTTGATTCATGAAAATCACATTTTCTGCGCTTTTTAAAAAATAATATTTTTGTATTATTATAAGTAGCTTTTTAATTAAGTCTGATTCATGAAACCGGTTTGATAACACATTTGAACTTTCTGTTTAATTAAAAAACAAAAGCACCCCAAAACGTTCTGCCAAACGTGGGCTTTTTGAGTAGCACTAATAGATCCAAAACGTTTTGGATCTCATCTACAATAAGGTTTTAATAACTTTTATGAGTATTATCCAAGTCAATATATTAGTTTATTATTAGAGATTGAACAGACTAGATGCATGTCATCTTGGGCAACACATATAAAAATAAAAACGAAAACGCAAACCCTCCCCTGTATTTTAATTTAAAGTCTGTCATGACAACACTATGTCGACAGTCGACCTTACCGTACAAAACAAAACAAAACAAATCACATAAGAAACATCACTTATAAAATCCTGCATATATTAACAAGTGGATCATATGCGTGGGAGCGACATGTCATCTTTTTGTATTTTTTTATTAATTTTTTTTATTAAAAACCAATTGTCAATCACTCTATCACTATATGTATATGTAAACCACGCTCCCATCTGAGATTCTTCTGTGTTGTTCTGTTCATTTGTAAGTTTCTCTCCCTTCATATGTCCTCATTTTTACTTTTTTTTTAATTAAAAACCCATTGTCAATCTCACCATCTATATATAACACTCCCTTATGAACGCTTTGAACACTCTCTAATCTTTTTTAATATAATGCGTTTGTCTATCGTTTTCTAAAAAGGAATGAAGAGAGCTTTTGTATTAACGATTCTATTATTGGTACCACTGCTACCACTCACAGCCCAAGCCGAATGCGAATGTTTGAATGAATCGGAGGGCCACGATTCATCGGAGGCGCTGAAGCTGAAGATCGTAGCGATCGCGTCCATCCTAACCGCAGGCGTGATAGGCGTTGGCCTCCCCATATTGGGCGAGACCTACGCCTTCCTTCGCCCCGACAGAGACTTCTTCTTCCTCGTCAAGGCCTTCGCGGCGGGGGTCATACTCGCCACCGGGCTCATACACATCCTCCCCGACTCGTTCGAGAGCCTGACTTCGCCTTGCCTCAACGAGCACCCATGGCAGGCATAGTAACAAAATACTTAATTTTTTTTAATATTCGTTAGAGTACTCTGATTAGATATTTTTCTTACAAAACTTACCACATCGAACATAGTACATATGAAATTTATTTAATACGTACTAATTTTTAAATTATCTAGAAAATAGTAGTGTTTTAAAACCCGATCCGACCTTGCTAGTTGAACATGTTAAACATTCACCCGCTTTGAATTCATATTCGGTTTACCCTCAAAATCCAATGGTATAAAAACCAGTAAAACCAATTCAACCTATCGGTTCAACGGTTTTGGAAAACCAGTTACGGTTTGATTAGACTGACCAGTTCTTTTTTCATACAACTTGAGATTTATTACCTTTTAAAAGATGAAATTTAATATAAAAAAAAAAGTTTAGATATATAGTATATATGATGTTAAATAAAAACTTAAAAAGTATTATAATTTTGACTTGATAATTATACAAAGATTTTTTAAAAATATTTCATATTCTTATAAAATTATTTATTTACTAATATTAATTAACACATTTATTATGTGAAGGTGAAATCAACGGTTCAAATTTGATTGATTTATCAATTAAACCAGTGACTCTTGATCCGTTGAAAGGCTCGATTTTAAAACATCATAGAATAGTCATACGTATTAAATATGGCGTATTAAATATGGCATGCAATTGCTGAATCTTTACCGTACACAAATGTTATCACTGTGATGGTAGGACTTCCCATTCGCGGGGTTCATGGCAATGATGGGCTCGATCGGGACGCTCGTCGTGGACTCGATCGCGATGGGGTACTACGAGAGGTCGAATTTGAAGAGGGCGATGCCGGTGAGCGAGGCGGAGGTGGAGGGGGGAGGGGTGGTGGTGGTTGGTGAGTCGAGTCGCGAGGGGGCTGCGCACGTGCACGCGGGGGGCATGCACGCGCACGTGCACGTGCACGGTTCGGTGGAGCTCGTGAGGCATCGTGTCATAGCGCAAGTAAGATTCAGTTCTTTTAAATAAGCTATGTATGATTTCTGTTCTTCTTGATTATACATGGATTTTTTTGTTATGAATGGATTGACTCTTTTTAGTTTTTTTTAGTTATTCTAAGGTGAAATTTGGTTCTTTGAAATTTTGATGGGTTCTGTTTTTAGGATTTTGTGGTAGGTCTTTGTTGGAATGATTTTCTCATTGGTAGTTGTAATTTTAGTGTTTTTTTTTTATCATAGCATTGTTTCTTTCTTAATTTCATGGTTTTAGTAGAAATTTAGCTCCCGTTAGGGTTTTTCAAGGTAAATAGAGGTTGATAATTCATTTGTAATAGGTCTTTGTTGGAATGATTTTCTCATTGGTATAGTTGTAATTTTAGCTTTCTTTTATCATAGCATTGTTTCTTTCTTAATTTCACCGTTTTAGTAGAAATTTAGCTCCCCTTTGGGGTTATGACATAGTTTTCTTAAGTGCTCGTTTGAATCCGTAGTTAAGTAAATTCTGCGATGGGAAACACCGCCTACCACCGCAGATCCAATCAAGAATGTGATGTTTGCGTTTAAAAAAAAAAGAGTTATAGTGTAATTTTTTTCACGTTTAAGAAATTAAAATATCACTTCTATACCACCCTTGTTTCTTCTTATTTTGGGATATATATAGCTATTGACCCATTTATTATTTGGTTGCACTTTTTTATACTTGTCATTTTTTTTATATTTGGTATTTTTGTTGTACAAAGCATGGATAATCTTATTCATATAATCTTTCCACATTAAATTTCTTTCCTTCATTCAATATGTTGATGGTAATGATTTTATTAATTATTCATGAAAAAACTAGAGCAGATGAACATAATTTAATGAGAATTGGAAAATTAAGTAATGTTTAACTTTTCTATTTTTAATAAACAATACAGAAGAAGTAGAAAATCGACCAAAGAATCTAAATAGAGTAGAAAAAATAATAACATAAACCACATATGACATGATTTAGCAAATAAATGTCTAACATCTACAGAGAGGAAAGAGAGATACAAAGGCTATCTGGGATGCTGCAAGCTAGTTAGCCTTAATCTTTCAATTGTACGAGAAACTCTTTCAGTATATATATCACAAATATATTATCATAATCTTTAATGTGTAGTTCTTCTTTGGTGCCTGGCAAGTCATATAACACCAAAAATTCTAGGATTGACATTATTATGTTTTCATGTGATACAGGTATTCGAATTGGGCGTTGTTGTCCATTCAGTGATTATTGGAATCTCTTTGGGGGCTTCTGAGACTCCATCCACCATAAGACCACTTGTTGCAGCTTTGAGTTTCCATCAATTCTTTGAAGGCTTGGGCTTGGGAGGATGTATAGTTCAGGTTAATCATCTCCTCTTGACCTTTTGAATTTCTAACAATAGGATTGTTAAAAAGATTTTGAAATCTCTTCCTAACTGACTTAAGACTCAGTACAACTGCAATTGAAGAAAATAAATTTTTTAATTTCATTTCACATGGGTTAATGAATTCATAATTCCCTACATACATACATATCTGAATTTTCTCTTCCTAATTGAAATAAGTGGGGATTGCATGAGAAATAAGAAGAAATCTACAAAAATATTTCTATCATCCATTGAAATCATGAAGCCTCCCGTTAGGGTAGCAATATAAGTTAATATGGAATGAATAATTATTTCAATATAGATAAAGAATAAGTTAGTTTTTGTTTGATTTTTTTTTTAGTTATTCTTATTGAAAAAAATAAAAATGAAAATTTTTGTTGTTTGATTGACCATGAATAAATTATGGATTTAATGTGATTAATATGTGGATAAGATTTAATAAATGGTGAAAAATGATTTAACATGTTGTCTCTATGATTAATAAGAAGTTATGACAACTGATTTATCAGTGTAATAAATTGAGTAAAATAGTACAATTCTTAGGGGGACCTGAAATACGAATATCAATTTATTTTCATTTATCCTAGCATAACTGTACTCATCTATTCTTTACAAACAAACAACTTTAATTTTAGGCTTATACCTCCCTATTCCACCCTATTCTCCCCCTATTCATCTACCCAAATAGGACATTCTCCGTTTGACAAATTGTTCTCACTCTGTTGATTTTTTTAAAAAAAGATGTATCCACTTTCCTGAAACATTTGTTCTAACAATTCAGGCCAAGTTCAAAGCGAAAGCGATAATGACAATGTCGCTCTTTTTCTCTCTCACGACTCCGGTGGGGATTGCAATAGGCATCGGAATTGCATCCAACTACAATGAGAACAGCCCTACAGCCCTCATTGTCGAAGGCATCTTAAATTCTCTCTCTGCTGGCATTCTCATCTACATGGCTTTAGTCGACCTCTTGGCAGCTGATTTTTCAAGTGCTCGGATGAGAAATAATGGTAAACTTCAACTGGGAGCTCATGTATTCCTCCTTTTAGGGGCCGGTCTAATGTCACTATTAGCAAAATGGGCTTGAAAGTGTGTTATAAAGCTTTGTAATAATAATTTGAATACAGTTTGTTTATTTTCATGTTGTGGTCTTGTTGATTTCATACGGTCTTTATGAAGAAAAAGGAATTTTAGTTTTAAGTCCCTGTACTCATGTCTATTTAAGGATCGATCATTTCCTTCTTCATATTTTTTTTTAAATTCTCATATTTAACCGCCTAGTTGGCTTTTAGTCTCTCCGTCAAACATCCGTCCATACGCCGTTAATTTGTGAAATGTAATTTTATTTTTAAGTTCTTGTAAACTATGTTATTTAATGATCAGTCCCTCCTTTCTTTATATTTCATTTTAAGTCACTAATTTCAAACGTTATTTTCTTATTAGTCCATGAATAAAAATAAAAACATGTGTAGTATGAGTTTTAAACTAAAAGAAATATAAAGAAGAGATGGATTGATCCCTAAATAAGCACGTTTAGAGGGACTTAAAACTAAAAATCTCATAAAGTTATCCTCAATGGAGGGAAGAGGAGGTGAGTGAGTTGCTCCACCAAATGTGAGTATGTGAGATAGACTTATTTGGATGGGTACAAAATATGGTTGTTTCACTAATAAAAATCCTGCATGTCTTTTAGCAAGAGCATAAGATATATGGATGCGGAGCATCCAAAAACAAAATTTACTCAAGTTTTTTTTGGGATAAATAATTATTTCAATATAAATAACTAACCAGTGAAATAATTCATTTTTTTATTTATTTGTATTATTAGTTTTTCTAGCTAGAAAACGTATTATTTGAAACGTGGATTCCTCTCTCATTTATAAGAAATGAAATGATGCCAACTGATTTGACATGTAAACCTTCTTATATTAATGAAATAAAATAAGTAGAATAACACAATTCAGTGAAGATGGAATATTAATAACGACTTATTTTCACCTATATAAACATAGGTATATCCAACTATTCAATGCAAAAGAACAAGTTCGTTACCTTTATTCCGCCCTTTTCTACATTTATTCTTCTACACACACGAGCATATAGTTCTGTATGGTAGGTCACTTGCAATGGAATATATTTGTTCTCCTGGGAAACCACCTATAACACTACGCAAAAGGCTGGCTAAAAAACACTATAGAATCCAGCTCACAAGATGAATCTAAGCACCACTTTTGAGACTGGGGAGCACGCATGATGTATGCGGTCAATAACAAGTTCACGTTACTTTTGTATAGATCATGTTACTTTTGTAAATTTTTCTGTTCATACTCAAATCCAAACCACCACAACCCCCCCCCCCCCCCTCTAAACTACCTAAAATTCATATAATTCCTAGAGTTTATATAATCACCTAAAAACACTTATATAAATTCAAATAATCTCTTGAATTATACTTTTGTAGATAGATGATGAATATTATGTGAATGTTCTGTTTTGTTAATCTTAACTGACAACACAATATACTAAAAATCTTCTACAATTTATTAAAAATGTGAAAAACCTTACGTACATGATGATTTTATCATTTCAGATAGATTATAAAATCATATCTGAATAAGTTAATTTGCCATTTGTAGAGAATATTTCACATTTTTAACACGTTATAGAAGGTTTTAGTATACTATATTTTCAACCAGAGTTAACCAGACATAATATTAGCAGAATAATCATATTCTGTCAATAAAAATTTAACTGAGAGGCAGTGGCGGAACCAACCCGGCCCCCCCTGGCCATTAGTTGTCAATGTATATATACATAGGTGTGTGGATGATTGATGAGTAATTTTTTTTGTTTTTTTTTGTTGTTGTTTCAAGTCACTTTTTTCTTTTTCTAATTACATTCACTTTTTTCCACCTTGTTCACCCTAATGATATGTCAACAAATGACACGTCTGAGGATCAGATCTCTATATAACATATGGTTCATTTGAAATGACCCTATATATGGTGCTGAAAATAAAATAAAATAAAAAGTTCTTGAATTGATGAGTGGTTTTAAAATTGAAAAATATTATACTCAATTTTGTTTGAGTTCTTGTTAACATGCATCCATTTTATACCATAGAAGTGTGTATCACTGTAATGAAATATGCCAAGCTATTATAGAAAATAATATACATGTTCAATCAATAAAGGCTTATATTAATTTATGTTTTTATAATAGTGTATTAAAATATAATGAAATATATATGAGTTTGTCAATTTTATATATTGCATGAGACATGACAAATGCAAATAAAATGGATTGAGTGTATAGATACCAATTGAAAATTTCAAGATTTGGAGTCGTGAATCTTTTTTTTTTAAATTTGTGAAAAATTCTGTTTTGAGGGGAAAATCTGTAAGTGGTTTTGAAGGGTTGAACAATCAATATTTTGACTTTTTTAGTTATATTTGTTTATTTTAATTTTTTATGATTGCATGCAAATTATTTCAAATTATTAATATACGCAAAGAAGAAAGAAACTTTCAATCCGAGTTGTCATTATTCTAAGGACTCAATCATTATCCAATTGTGTTAATTTTATCTTAATTTTATATACTTATAATTACTTTTTATCTTATTCTATGTCTTTTGACTCTCTAGCCCCCCTTGCTCTAATTTCTGGTTTCGCCCCTGCTGAGAGGGCCATTTGGATTTATATAGTGCTTTCAATGGATTATATAGACTTTAGAAAAAGTCAAAAGGTTATATGAATTTCAGGCCATTCGCAAGGGTTATTTGGATTTTTTCCTAAAAAATGACAAGTTTGCGATGTGGATCTAACCCAAAGAGAGTATATCAACAATCTACTCCTAGCTATCTAGCATCAAATGATGGAAAGAGGCCCTCATTCAATCTCTTTTTATGTTCTCATGTTTGATAAAGGTAAGGGTGACATTCAATGTCATACTGTTGGTATGAGATTCTCCACCTTTTATAGATGCTCCTTTTCCTATCATTTACAAAGATAACATCTCATTATTCCTGCTTCCATATTTCAAATTCACAACGGTCCTCATTTAGTACAGGAATTTAAAGTTGTCATTCCATCACACACAAGAAAGCAATCAAGGGTTTTTAACCTTTTCCCGAAATTCTTTGGTTTTGCACCTTTTGGAGGCCATAAAAGGGAGGTAAGGTATTTCATTTTTTTTCCCCCAAGATTGAATGAATTCTTCAATTCTTCTTTCTTTCCAGGGTTAATTACACATTCCAGTGATGCGCCCAGGATTTTATCGATGCAGACTACTCAAAAACCAAATAAAAACTCCATAAATGTACATTATACTAGTATAAAATTAATTTGATCGAAGTTTCACAATTACTGTCTAAGAACACTTTGTAAGAGTTATTTATTATCATTGTTTTGAAAAAAAATATCCATAAATACTTAGCTTCTTTATTAGATGACATCATATCAACAATTTAGGGTTTTTAGTATCTTTTCTAAATTAAAAAAAATATTATAAAAATGTATATTTTCAAATTATAAAATATCAAAAAATATTTTATTTTGTGATATTTAAACATAAGTTTTTAGAAAACATGTATTATGTATTATACTAATTTTTTCAAAAATATTTTAAAAAAGTAGATATAAAAATTACTCTAAACTACAACAACTAAAATTTTCAGGCATTATATATTTAAAAAATATTATATAATTATAATATCACAAGTTTAGCGTAATTTGGTTTTATATATTTTTGGTGGGCTTGTTTTAGATTTAAAAAAAATTATTTTAAATTGTTAATATGATGGAATTTAATTCGAAATAAGAATTTATGGATTAAGATTCTTATGGATTAAGAAAAGGACTAATAAATTAATTGAAAAAAGGTTTGAGCGATCTTGGAGTTTTGGAGAAGCTACAAACCCTCAATTCCTTTTGGACGTAAAAAGGCCATACAACTTAATTGAAAACTATTATATATATATATATATATATATATATATATATATATATATATATTATAGTTATATAATTGCATTGAATATTCAGTTTTCTGAAGGGAAAATATATACCCACTACCCAATTTGATCTTTTTCACTATCCAATATTATCAAAATGTCATTATTTATGTTATTTTTGTCTCCCTTTCCCACCACCGAGTTTGATAACGTCCAGTTGAAATCTTCTTCAATGGGACGATAGTGATCTGTCGATCTGTCTGAATAAGTGTCGACAGAGGACTAGTCGAAGTATGTTTCACTAGGACGACATAATTCGTCGATCTATCTGAGCAATTGTCCACATAGATGTGTCGAACCCTTCAAAACAATAATTCTCTTCTAAGAATCAATCACTTATCCAATCATTTAAATCCTTACAAAAAATATAAAAATGTTATTTAAGTCATTTAAGTCTTTTTGAAAATCATTCACATATTTATTTATTTAAGTATAAGAAACAAAAATATTAAACAAAAAATTATTTGAACCAAATAAACAGTAAACATTTTACATAGACAAGAAACATTATTTTCTTTTCTAAATAAGTGGAGTCTCATATCGAAAGTATATTGAATGTTTTCTGATATTCCACTTGTGTATAGAAATATTTAATGTTATTTCATTTATACGACTGTTTGCTTTTTCATTTTTACACATTGTATTTAAATGATAAAATAAGTGAATGATTTGTAGAAGAACTTAAATGATTTAAATGAAATTTTTGTTTTTTGTAATAACTTAAATGACTGTATAAGTAATTTATTTTTAGAGTAGGTATTGTTTTAAAGGGATCGACACATCCATGTCTACACTTACTCAGACAGATCGACGGATCTCTGTCATCCCTGTGAAGCAGATTTTGACTAAATCCCTCTCGACACTTGTTTAGACAGTTCGACGAATCTCTGTCGTCCCAGTGAAGAAGATTTTGATTGGACGCTGTTGAACTAAGTAGTGAAAAGGGAGATAAAAAAAATAATGACATTTTGATAATTTTGAGTAGTGAAAATGATTAAATTGGGTACTAGAAATAGCTTTGCCCTTTTATGAAACGCCACTCAACCAACGCTTCTTGTAATCCCAGCCAAAAAACCAAAACAAGGGGGTGTTGAAATGTTCAGTTTACTGCCCTTGAGTTTCCCATATTCTCCATCATATAAATGCCAAATCAAATTGCCCCTGCATTCTCTCTCTGCTGCTCATTTTTTACGTTGGAAACCCATTATCGCTGACGATCATGGCCGGCCCTAAACAAAAGGGCACCTAGGACCCTATTCAGGGAGGGGCTCCAATAACCAAATGATCAATGTAATAAAATAAATGAACAGTGATGTGTCACTTTTTCTTGTGAAATAGTTTATCTCAACACACATTCTTTTTTAAAATCAAGTCTAAAATTTCTCCTCTTAAATCTCTTCAATCATAATGACAATATCTCCGTCTTTATATCTTTATCTCTTAGTCCATCCAATTGTTTAAAATTTAAATTTTTTTGTTGTTTTTAGATTTTTAAATTATTATAAAATATTGTGTATCTATTTTATAATATTATTATATGTTAAAATAAAGGGAAAAATTCATATAACCCCATGTAATCTTCCTGATATCCATATAACCCCCTATAATCTCAATATATTCATATAACCCCTTATAAACACACCATAAATGCAAATAACCCCCTGCAGTTAAAAATTCTTTAACCGAGTTTGAATATTCTGGACATATTTCATTATTTAAACCATGTTTAACAAATGTGTATTCCTTTAATCCCCGGAAAACAGCCAATACTTCAAAAAAAACCCTGGTATTTCTAATTTTACACTCTTTTAGGGGTGCCTTTTTGAAGTATTAGTTTTTTCAGATGGTTAAAAAATACATATTTGTTAACTCTGTTAAAGAATTTTTAACCGCAGGGGGTTATTTGCATTTATGATGTGTTTGCAGGGGGTTATGTGGATATATTGAGATTACAGGATTCTATATGGATATTAGGAAGATTACAAGGGGGTTATATGGATTTTTTCTTAAAATAAAATGATGTATAAGATTTAACTAAGTTGGATTTTTTTAATACGTAGGGGGCCCCTTTAAAAAATTCACCTAGGGCCAATACAAAAAATTTAATTTTCAGGACCAGCAGACGATCCTCCTCTTCTTAAGCCTCATCTTCCTCACTACGGTTCCTTCCATGATCTTTTTGCGTGAAGTTTGAGCACCTGAAGGTGATGTTTGTATTTGTGTTCCCTCTTTCAATGTTTTTATTCTGAGCATCTGCTGCAAGAAGTCACACAAATCTGTGGAGGAGATAGATTGTTGGTTTGAAATAAAAGTGGACGAGTTATTTTTTGGTACCACTTTATTTCTTGCAAAACATTATTTTGATTTCACCCTTTCAAAAGCAGGTTTGAAACAAGAGTTTTTAATATGATTGCACTTTTATGAAAAAGCTACTGCAAACTAGAAAAAGCTTTCTCTTGTTCAATTCTGTTTAGCATCTTTTCCAACATTATGCCATTGATCACTTTGGACTTAAGATGTCCTATGAGAAGTATGCTTAAAGAAAAATGACATCATCATAATAATTGAATCTATCCACCAAACCACCGTCTTAGCAGATTATCCCCTCTTCTAAAGAGTCCTGGTTAGAATCTTTCTCCCGTAGATAGCATAAGATTTAACTTGAAAATAAAATAAAATACTTGCCTACCAAAAAAGCAAGTGATCCATCTGCATATAGTTTTTTAATCCCCTAATACTGGCAGATGAATATGATGCATTTTTCCTCCACACGGCCGCAAAGATCAAGATTAAAATATTAGTTGAATCCAATGGACCTGTTTGTGTTAGGAAACTCATATGGAACTCAACACCATCTCCATGGAGCTACTGTTATTCAAACATCACCATTTCAACCTCAGAGAAGTTTCCCACACCACATAAATTTAGTAATTTGGATAGCAAATCCATTGACTTTGGCATCATATTTTCACAAACACATAAAATCACTGGAACTGCAGAATATTTTCAGGAACAAGCAAATCATAATAATTTTCGTCTCTAACTACAAGCATATGATTTTGGACTACAAAGCACGGACACTTCCCCGGAGGCGCCGTACCCGTGTCGGACACGTGTCGGACACGGACACTGCATGGACACGTGTCGGACACGGCTCCAGCCGTGTCTGCCTTCATTTTGTCTTGGACACGCCTCGGACACGGCTGAGACACGGCCCAGGATACGCCTCGGACACGGCCCAGGACACGGCCCAGCCAGTTTCAGCCCAAAAATAAAAAAGAAAAAGAAAAGAAAGACCCAAACATAGCCCACAAATATTCAACCGATTAAAAACATCTTAGAACAACTCATTTAAAAAAATATCTTTCCTAACGTTAAAAAAAATAATGATTCATTAATTTAAAACGGTGATTTATAAAAACAGTAGTTTATTGGTTTAAAACAGTGATTTGTAAAAACAATGGTTTATTATTTAGAACAATGATTTATAAAAACAGTGATTTATTTGTTTATACAATTGATTATAAATGGTGAATTAAATGAAATGTGTTTGTTTATATAAGATAGTGATACATATTTATTTATTATATTAATTTATTGCCGTGTCCTACCGTACCCGTGTCTTATTTTTTCAAAAATTGCCGTGTCGCCGTGTCCCGTGTCCGTGTCCGTGCTTCATAGATTTTGGACAATATCCAGTGTGTTCTGCCTCCTAACCAGTTCTCTTGTAACATATAGGAGCATAGAATGTTTTGCAAAAATCACGCTAAAGAGAGATTTTTTAATGACAAACTTGATCACTCACAGAAATAACAAAAACAAACTACATCAACTACTGTGTCAGTCCCAACATTTAACCCAGAAATAACCCATGTAACTCTTGGCAGCTTTAGTTATATGTTTCATATACTTAATATCGAAAAGTTAGACATGCAACTTCAAATAATGGATTGTATTGCATAAAGTCACAAGCCTGACCAAAAACTATTCTGCTTAGCTCTTATGTTTCTTGCTCCGGCTACCAGTCAACAACAATATCAAGAGTGGAGGAAAAATGGACAGTGGTTGACAACAATAATTTAAGGCAAATATTCGTTCCTGAATCAAATTAACCAAAAAGACACTTTGCGAATACATCTAAAAATATTTTATAAAAATTGAATCATTTAATGTAACGGCTTTATGAATGTTCAAGAACACAGCTTAAAGTCAACCATGAACAAAATTAATCAAATAGAATAAAGATCACATGCAGAGGCCATTGCCATGGTAAAAATGATGTTTCTAATTTTTAATGATACTTCCAAATTAGAAAAAAAATATATATATCAGTACGGATAATTATCAATAATGAACTAATTGTCACAACATATAAAAATGGGAAACATGGGCAACATTTTATTAGCATTGGACAAAGCTGAAGATGGAGACTATATTAACTGAAAACAATTACACCAACATAGATGGCCAACATGAGATCACATATTCAGAAAGGCATTCAAGTGGTTCACAATTTCTCTATGGATAGGAAGCCTACGTTTCCCAATAATCAGAAAATAAAAGGTAAACATTACTCTATAGTTTATCCTTCCGAGGGCATACGTTGCCTCAGGGGATTTAAGAAAATTTGGAGTCCTAGCCAATGGTTTGTTCAACAAAAAACATGGGTAAGCAGGCAAAACATCCCCCTAGTAAATTTTATAAAATATGACATCACTTTCCACACATCACTTCCCGTTATGACTTACAAGCTGTTCTAGTTCATACAGAACAGATTCCAAAGGCCAGAAAACAGATTGGATTACCATAGGAGGTATCAAATAATTTAATTTCACATTTCCTAATGTACAACATACCTGAATGTCATATTGCTCTGTGTACGGACCATGGCTTCGGAGGGTAGAGTGACCTCACCTCAGGCACAGAGCTTGGGAAGAGCACATTAAGCTTGTGCATGAGCACACCCCCCTCGACGGTATCTCATTCAACAAAAACTGCTGAACTATGGGCTTCTTGAACCACTCCAAGACCGAATCCCCAGGACTCCTCAACACCACCTTACTGACTTCAAAGGGTGAGTCGACTGAACTCAGCATTTCAGCCACCACAACCTTGAGAGTTGATCCCGTCACCAATTTTATCCTCCTCGGAACCACCCCATAGTAAAGCATTCTCTTTCGAAACCTATGGAGTGTATGAACCACAGCAATCAATGCAGCCCCAACTGATAAATTCCTCACATCAAGAGACCACGCAATGTGTTCATCAAAGACTATTGCTTTGGGGAAGAGCTTGTTTTCATAAGCCACTTTCCAAACACATCGAGCACGATTGAGCTGGCCCATCAATACAAGGTAGTTAAGGAGGACATTGACGAAATATCGTGCTGGGCCCTCCTCGGCTTCGTGATCGATACCTTGAAAGAATTCTCGCACAAACGTCAGAACAGGTTTGTTCCTCCTCTCAGGGCCAGTGAAGAGCCCGCACATGAAGAAGTGGGCCTTGTGCTTTGTCGCGCCCAATATCGACATTATATGTCTCTCACTATTTTCTTCTTGGCACCGCACGAGGTGTGCTAAGATGGATGTGTAAAGCACCAAATCGACGTTCCCAGAAGAATTCACATAGGTCACCAATAAAGGCTTCGCAGACTCATACAACCCACTCTTCATGCAAGACTCGAATAGCTGCCTTATGATGAAGTTATTCGTTCGGATCCCCGATGATCCCATAAACCTCAACCACCGGAGCGCGAGATCAACGGACCCATCTTTAATATAAACCATCAAAACATCGCTTGCGTAGATGTCCACCGGGTATCCGATGGAACTCATTTCAAGAAGCACCTTTGCAGCAACATCAATAAGCTTTTTATTCGCGAGCACCATCAAAAGCGAAGTATAAGTGTTCAATCCCGGTTTCAGTCCCAAACCCATCATTGAATTGTAGATCTTCATCGCAGAGTCAACCTGGCCCGTCGATGCGTGCATCTCAAGAAGGCACGAGTACGTCGACGGGGTCGGCAAGAACCCCGCTTTTTCCATCTCTGAAAAGATCGACATCGCCCTCTCAAGCTTCCCAGACTTCGCGTGCGACTCCACGACCAACGTGCAAAGCGCAAAATTGGGTCGAAAACCGGAACTCTTCATCTCATCCCACACCCGCATAGCGGAGTCGAGCTTCCCGGCCTTCACGAACGATTCAATGAGCGACGCAAACATCACGACAGATGGCCGGTACCCATGGACACCCATCTCATCATACACCCTCTTCGACGCATCAAGCCTCCCCGCCTTCCCCAACGAATCCACCATCGACGTGAAGACGGCCAAACTTGGCCGAACCCCTCTCATTTTCATTTCATCAAACATCTTCAGCGCGGCGTCGAGGCGGCCCGACTTCGCAAGGCAAGGGATCATGAGCTCGTAAACCTCAGCCTCCAGCGAGATTTTTGATGCCTCCATCGCCTCGTAAATCTCAAACGCCTTGTAATGAAGTCCCCTGTTGAGGAAGAGCTCGATCAGCGAATTGAGAGTCTTCGCTTCCAGACTCTCCACCCCGAACTTCTCGTGCATCTTCTTGAAGCAGCAGAACGAGACCTCGAGACGCCCGGCGCGGACCAGGGAGCGGACGGCGCGATTGGAGGCGGAGACGGGGAACGGACGGGTGTCGTTGTCGTCGATCAGTTCATCGAAGAGGTACTGCACGCCGTCATAGTCCCCCTCCCGGTCCATCTTATCGAACAAGAACGAATACGTGTCGGCGGAGGGAGAGTACCAGTCCTGACGCCGGGCCCAGCGGAAGAGGCCCATGGAGGAATCGAGGTCGTCGATGTGGAGCAACGCACGGTGGACGTGGGAGGGTTTGGGAGGGAAATGGAGGTTGTCGAGGCGAGACTCCATGTCGGGGCCCCATCGCCAGCGGTTGACGGTCTCGGCGATCTTGGAGGCGGCGGCGGAGTCGGGGACGGCGGGGCCGTCGATGGAGGGGTCGAGGGGGCGGACGCCCTTGCCGGAGAAGAGGAGGGAGCCGGACTCGTCAAGGTAGTCGATGTCGTCGGTCCATTCGGTGGTGGTGGTGGTTGGGGGTTTGGGAGGGGTGGATGATGAGAAGGGGATTCGTCGGGGATTGAGGAGGAGAGAAGTGATTCGGGAGAGGAGGGGATTCCGGCAGTGGATTACTGTGCGTCGGAGGTGCATCGTTTTGTTTTTTTTTGGTTTGTTGTAGTTGGTTTTGAAATGGAGAGAGAGGTCTTTTTTCTTGCTTGGGTTTTGAGGGGGTTTACGTTTTAGAGGTAGAACAGTGCCTAGTGTGCTGGAGGCTCCGTTAAGAGTGTTTTTGAGATGGTGAGTGGAAGATCTTTTATTGATGAAAGTTTATGGAAAAAGATATACATAGCCTACATTGCTATCCGTTTTACAGTTCAGTCTATTTTTTATTTTCTATAAATTATATACGCATTATTTGAAATGCATATTATATATGAAATGATGTATATACTGAAATACATTAGTGTATTTTTTACCATGATAAAAAAAAATTAGATCATATACGTTATAACTGCTTTATCATAGCATACGGACTGTAAAACGGGCTACAATGACAGACTACGTTTATCAGCACTCAAAGTTTATATGTAGTTGTACATATCATAATTTTTATCATGTAAAGAATAGAAACTTATCTCAATCAAAAAATAAAAAATTAATATGAACCAATTGTTTAAATTTGTCAGGCACTTTCTAGATTCTAAATATATAAAATGTGTGTACATCGGTAAACAACATCATCGACTTGGGCAAAACTTTTGGCGGGATTCTTGGTGCCGTGGCCGGGGCGTGATGGCGGTCCCGACTGTAGATACTCCAATTTTGACCATCCAAATAAATAAAAATACTTCATGTAATATTTGTAAATGATCACATTTGAACATCTAATAAAAAACATTTTTAAAAAAGGGAACAAGAGAAAATTTGACCTCCACATTAGAAAAATCAAAGGACCAGAGATAGGGCGGTTAGTTGAAAGTAGCCACCCCTCATTGGGCAGCTAGTTCCAATTAGTCGCCCCTTAAACCGCCTCCCACCGCTTCCCCTCGATGGGACATAAAGCAGCATTTAATGTTGATGATTGCGGCAGTTTGTCCTTTTAGCCGCCCTTTCTCTAACGTTCAATCCTAGTAACCGCCCCAAGCTACCGCTTATCACAGATTGGACGTTTGACGGGTCATCATGGGGGGCGGCTGCTCTTGAGTTGTCGCCCCTCACCTAGACAATGTCAGAATAACAAAGACTTAATGGGAGGTCAAATCAATCACCTCATTATCCAATTGATCTATTGTCTAATGTACACTCCCCTGCTCCTTTTTTAATATAAATAGGGGGCATCCAAGCACTTCTTTAACATCACCCATTCAATACACAAATCCACAACAATTCATAATCACCAACAATCACTAGTTCCTACCCAAGCATTCCCCCTCACACTACCACTTTAAAACCCTTGAGAGAGAAAGACAGAGAGAAACCCATTTCCAGGCCAAATCCACTCTCCAAAAACCTATCCAAAAACCCACGTTAAACCTATCTTAACCTCTACCAAACCCTAACTCATTTCCTACCCAGGTTCTGCCCAAATAAAACCAGACACCAAGCGGCTAACCCTAACTAGCCGTCCACTTTTAGGCAGCTAAATTCCAGTAGCCGGCCCTCGCCTATCCCCCTGACTTTTTAAACCTCCCTTTGTCAAGTCCCGAAAGCAGAAAATGATTTCTCATTTTCACATATGTGTGCTGCAGACCCGTATCCCAAAGCAGAAAATTCACAATCCCTCGTGAAGGTGATCAATTGCAACACCTAACTTTTCATGCTTTTTGATAAAGCAGGTAACGATCATAACCACCCTCTGAATCCTCCTGAGGAGCTATCGAGCACCTCAGCAAGAAACTGCACCCCTCCCCCCTTCCGAACGACAATCCGACCGAGCCCGCGGGGCTCACACCGGATCCAAATCCCCGAAGAACCCCCACACACGCGCCAAGAAGGCACTTTCGGAGCGCACCCCCTCCGAAATCCACTACTTTGTATTACAACATCATTTACTGTTTTAATTCGCAACAGCTGCGCACCATTTTTACTGCTTTAATCACACTCTTTACTGCTTTAACCCATACACAGGTGCGCACCCTTTACCGCATTAATCACACCATATTACTACTTTAAGCCACACATAGCTGCACACTTTTTATTGCTTTATCACACCCTTTTTACTGCTTTAAACTTGCATCCATTTTACCCTGAGCTATTTCACATTCACCCCATGGAAACCTACACCCATGAGGACACAGTAGAGGAGAAAGCCAACCAAGAAGATCAAACTGCACAATTCCTTAGCCACCTAGAGGAGAGGATGGCTACTTTAGGGTATTAATCGGTGGAGGACATGTTCAATGACCTCGCTAACTTTCGTCAGGTCAAGACCTTGAAGCAGGAAACCTTGTCAAGACCCCCAAGGCTTGCCCCACCCCCAAAACCCCACCAACACCCAGTTTCTCGGTCAGTCCAAGCACATTTTCATTTACCCCGTCTTTCCCCATTAATCCAATATTTCTAGTAGCTTTTGCTCTAGACACTTACCAGGACACATCCAACTCGGGACCACTGAACTACCCACCTAAGACAGAAACACTGGATGAAACCATCCGGAGAATTCTCTCTGAGACTAGCCCTTCTGCTCCCAAACATATATCTCTACATAATTTGAGATTTAAAATCCTAAAATTTCACCGATATAACGATCGTGGATACTCAAATGTTCATTTAACTGCTTTTTATCTAGATGTCCGACCTTTTCTAGATGATCAACCTCTGTTAATCTTCATTTTCAAAAAATCATTGGAAGGAGAAGCACTACAATGGTTCTTCACACTCCTTATAGACAATCTGTCAAATTTCTCGGCTGTAAGTGAGAAATTTTTAGGCCACTATAGTTATCAGATGGTTAAAACCCCCTCTATCTCAGACTTAACAGTAGAAAGAATGATGCCTAGGGAAGAATTTGAATAATACGTGTCTAGGTGGCGCACCCTAATCCACAAAACTGGCTTGCAACTAACCGAATGTCAAAAAATTGACATGATATTACAAAACCTGAGTCTAGAGCTTAGTACGAGTCTTTCGTACAGAGACTATACCAAGTATACTAACTTCTAATTGACCGCCACAACAAGATTTTTCGTTGTGCAGTCTCACCCATGTCCCCACCTATTAGCCATAGGGTTGGATAACCGCAGCGAAAGGCACAAACCCCCACGATAGAGGGGATCACGCAAGTCTCGGCACTCTACCCAAACAGAACGCGAGTTCCTGATCAGGGACAAGCTCCGAGACAGTATACGCCCGGTTCATCCGGGTATATTCCACATCGGCAAGCCAATCAAAATTTTACTCCCTGATTAATACTTGCCCCCGTGCTGACACGACAAAACTCAGTAATTCACTAGAGTATATGCATTATTTTTTGTAATTATATAGTCTCACTTACAGTCTCATGTATGTCGTTGGCCAACTACGTTTTATGTAACGATGACCTCTTTATAAATAGTTTTACACATTCTATAAATTAGTTCATGTAATTCACTGGAGTATATACATTATTTTTTATAATTATACATAATCACACTAGATAAGGTATATTATTTTTAAAAAAAAGAAAAAAGAAAAAATGTGAGGATTACAAATGGGGTGGAAAAAAAGATCGAGTCAACATATTAATGAATATTTTCAAATTTGTATACGGAAAAAAGTAAATGTGTAATAGGTAAAAGTTTAGTAACCAAAATTTGGATTTTACCCCCACCCATAGGAAATGAAACCCAGCCCATTCCAACATCCCATCCAAAAACCACGAGCACCTGCTCGAGTGGTTAAGGGACACCCCACCTCATGAATAGGTGGGAGTATCAAATCTTGCTTTAAGCAAGGGAAAAAAACAGTGGTTGATGGGCCATGGGCCCAAGTGTTTGATAAGCCCGGTTGGGCTTGGTTTCTTGGGCAGTAGCCCAGCCTGTTGTCAAACAGGCCTCCTATGGCTTGTTGTTGTGTATTTCAGGAACTTGTACGCCCCTATATAGCAGCCTTTAATACCAAAAGAAAAAAAAACTCATAAAATAAGTCTTTATGTCATTGGTTTTCAATGTATTTGATTTAAAAATTAGTCAAATTTAGAGTCATAGAATCAGAATTCATCTTTGAATATTACAAAACAAATATGGATATCAATGTGTCAACTATGGAAAATACATGACTCAATAATATTATGAATGATATATGTTTAGATTATAGAAGCAACTATTCCCCCCTACCAATAAAAAATTTGTTGATGGGGTTGGGAACGCGTGCGGGATGGGACACACGCCAATGGGCGCAAGTAAGAGGTAGGCAAGATCCTACGAAATGCGGAATGATAATAAAAATAGATCAATTACTATAGAAAACAAAAGATGAAATAAAAAGATTAAACCCTGACCAACACCCCCCCCCCCCCCCAACAAAACCCAATTTATTTGATAAATATTAACCCATCGTGTGTACCCCCATTTTGTGTTATTAGTATTAACTGCCATTGTGTACAAATTTCAGTTGGAGATGTATTAAAAATTAATTTCAATTGAATTTTTGTTGGTTAACTATTCATAAAAAAATAAAAATTTAAACTATAGAAAGCTAACAGTGGATTAAACCTTGTAGAACAATTATTCTAGTCCTTAAGCTTAATAGGAAAATATTACTTTCATAAATTATGAAATTGCATGCAATAAAAAATTTCATGTGAGAGAGAAGTATGTATATAACCTATAAAAAGTTTTCAAGGTTGTAAATATCATCCACAGAGGCAGACTCCTGGTAAACCTCCCATCACATTGAAAATTTTGAATAAAAATACATACCAGCCATTAAAAGGTAATAAAGCAAAGGGAAAGAAATCTATTTATCATAACAAAAGTTTTTCCATACATATGAATGGTTTCTCCTGGTTGCTCTCTCCCCCAAATTAAAGAAAAAAGAGTATGACAAATTATTCTTTCAAATTTTCTATGAACAATATAATGATTTTATCAAAATTAATTTCATAATAATAATATAATGTATATTTACATAAATTTTAGATTGTATTATGAGTAATTCCTTTCAAGCCCCCCTTAAACAAAATCATGGGTTCGCCACTTCAACGATTTATGGATGAGAGAGAGTGAATCAATCATCTCATTACAAAGAATAACAAATTAAATGATTAAACTACCCTTAAACAAGAAAAATAATAACACATCCCAAGATATGTACATATGTATCTGACTGGAACAATATAATTGTTTTTACTCAGAACACAGTCCTCAAAAAATTCTTGAAAGTCCTGAATTGTCTCTGGCAAAATCGTACACTGATTATTACACCACAAATGTGATGTCACATTATCATACAATAGAAATTCATCGTTCATACAAGGGTACAGATACAAGAGTTATCGAGGTTCCAATTCACTAATTGAAATAGTGTTCTTAGAACGGGTCCTACTTACAGGTTGATTTAGAGAGACATCCACATCATCTAAGTCTCTTAAAAGCGCGCTCGATTCAGAAGACACATCACTCTGCAAGAAAATTCCAGGTGGGGAAGGAGCAGGAACGGTTAATGAGTGACTACTTAACATGAGAACCACTGTAGACATGGTGGGCCTTTCTGAGGGGTTGCCCTGAACACATAGTAGTCCCATGTGAATGCATCTATGAAATTCTCTGCTTGGGAATTGCTCGGGAAGAGAACTATCAATCAATTGTTGTGTCGTTCCTTCGTTCCAGTGTTTCCATACCTGTTAATCATGTTATAATAAAGTTATACTATGCACATAGTTGGTCAATGTGAGTTCAAATTTTTGTTATATTGGGTACTAACATGGGTTATAAGATCTGTAGTTTGTCCAGACTCATTGAATCCACTGTTCTTTTGACCAGTCAAGATTTCCAACACCAATACGCCGAAGCTAAAAACGTCTGACTTGGTCGAGAACTGCCCTTTCATAGCATATTCAGGCGCCATGTAACCACTTCAGAACACACAAACACAGAAATTTTAGAATAAAATTAAAATTGAAGAGATTTAGTTTGGTATCGGCACTCACTAAGTCCCTGCAATTCGACTTGTGTTGCCTTGTGTCTGCTCTATATTGAAGAGCTTTGCGAGTCCAAAGTCTGAAATTTTGGCATTCATGTCTCCATCTAACAAGATGTTGCTCGCTTTCATATCGCGATGGATGATCTTGAGACGGGAATCCTCGTGAAGGTAGAGAAGTCCCCGGGCAGTCCCTTCGATGATCTTGTATCGCCTTTTCCAGTCAAGTTGTGCACATTTGATAGGATCTGCCCCCAAACCAAGCATAACATTTCATAAATGATAGTCACAAATGGATTCAAAATGTACTACATATGTTGTTTTAAATGAGAGATTATACCGAATAAAAACTTGTCAAGACTGGTGTTGGGCATGTATTCATACACAAGTAGCTGCTCCTCTTCTTCCAAGCACCAACCCAACAGCCTCACAAGGTTCCTGTGTTGAAGCCTGGCAACCAAAATTACTTCATTTCTCAACTCCACAAGTCCTTGGCTTGAGTATCTTGAAAGTCTTTTCACTGCTATTTTCTGCCCATTCGAAAGCTCTCCCTAGAAATTTTTTGAGAAGAATCAATTGAAATTTCAATTTCTCCAAAAAGAAAACAAACTCAAAAATGTTGCGATTGTGGTCTTATTCCAAACTTTTCTAAATGTTTAAAACAATTCAATGACAGAATATCTCATGTACTAATAAATTGAACAAACTTTCTTTGTGACTGATTGCAACACCTTATAAACAGGACCAAATCCTCCTTCACCAAGCTTATTAGATTCAGAGAAGTTCTCTGTGGCGACTTTGAGTGTGGCAAAATCGAATAGTAGAGTCTCAATGCTTTGGAGCTGTTGTTGATCTCCACCATCTAAAATTCAATATTCAAAAAAAAAAAAAAATTATAAACTTGACATTATAGATAATAGAATTTTCATACTTTCAATTTTCAAACAGGATGAATTACTTTGCAAATAATTGGTTATATACATACTAAGATGTGCTTTTTTGTTTGGTCTTTTCCTCCAATAACAGAAGCAAATAGTAGATACAAGCACCAACACAACTACAGTAGGTACCGCGATGAAAACAACTGTTTTTGATGTCCCACTACTTGTCTTCACACCGGATGAAGTCGTGTTATTGCGCCCCACCCCAACTTCTTGAGTAGGAGCAGGTGAAGGTGAAGAAGATGGAGGTGGAGATGTTTTTGGCAAAGAGAAGAACTGGTAGATCTCGTACCTGGAGAAGATCATTCATGTTTATCCATCCAAAACTGTAATTGTATTCTAATAAGACAGATACAAAGACAAATTTATTGAACCTGGAAAAAAAATTAATGGCAACCAAATTAAACAAATCATCTAATTCTCTTTATAACTATTTTATACATAGAATTATAGAAAGAGGAAGAGCAAATTGGAGATGTTTGGGCCAAAGAGAAGAATGGATTGAGAGAGAAGACTGTTTATTCATCTAAAATTATAATCATATTCTAAGAAGACAAATAATTTTTTTTTATTCTAACGGAGAAAAACCAACAGCCAAACAAATCAACTGATTCTCTTCTATTCATGTATAACTATATTTTACCTCAATTCACAACTCGCCGTGAACACCTGCGCTCCCCTCCTCCCCGAACAACAGTTGGGTAGGACGCCAATCAACGTCTGGAGGCACGACAAGCAGTCATTGGCCGACAAGTCCCGGGTGCACTCCGCGAGCCCGTACACGTCCACCGACCCCGTGTAATTCGCGACGTTCAACGCGAACCTCGACGCGTCCGACGACGCGGACGTCGCGAGCCCGCTCATGAGGCTGAACACTAGCCTGTTGAAATCCGTTTGATTGAAGTCCGACACGGTGTTGCCGTTGGCGAGCGTTCGGGGCGCGCCGTGGTCTAGAGTGGAGAAGAAGCTCGCGTTGGAGTAACGCAGGAGGCAGTAGTCGAAGCGGATGACGGCCTGCGTGCGCGACGGGCACAGAGTTAGGATCTCCGAAGCGGTTCTGTTGAGGCACGCGAAGCAATCGCTGGACGAGACGTCGCCGCGGCACTGCGAGAGGGCGTAGACGGCATCGTCGGCTGTGGAGGCGCTGTAGAATCCGCCGTTGGAGGAGGCATTGACGGCCAGTGATGGGAGGAGGTGGAGGAGGTCGGAGGCGAAGCGGCTGCCGGAGGTGTAGTTGGTGTCGCCTGAGCAGAGCAGGAATGTGGGGGATGGTTGGGCTGTGGTGGTGGGGATGGTGGTGAGGATGGTTTGGAGGAGGATAGCAAGAAACAACTTCAATGTCTTCATTGCTTTTTTCTTCTCTCTCTCTCAAGAAACAAGGGAAAGAAATAAGGGAAATTTTTGAAAATAACACCCTAAAAAAAAAGAATTTCATTTTTGACCCCGAGACTAAACTATTAGCAAAACTGACCCTGGGAGTGATTTGACCCCGGTCAGCGCGCCAACGTGGCGCGCTGACTGGTGCCACGACGGAGACGTGATCCACAATCACGTCTCCGTCGTTTTACCCCGCGCGCGCGCTGAACCACGCCGCACGCGCGGGGTGCATGCATGTCTCCCCAAGGGGGAGACGTGATTTTGAATCACGTCTCCCCCTTGGGGGAGACATGCAAGCCATGCATGTCTCCCCAGGGGGGAGACGTGATTCAACATCACGTCTCCCCTTTGGGGAGACATGCATGTATCCCGCCCCGCGCGCGCGGCGCGGTTCAACGCGCGCGCGGAGTAATTTTTTTTTCTTTAATTTTTTTTTAAAATATATAAATAAAAAGAAATAAAAATTTATAAAATTTAATTTTATAAGATATTCATTTATATAAAAACAAAAAAAAGATAAAACAATAATATTTCAAATTTATTTTTTAAAGCAATCATTTGTATATATTTGCATGTAATTTTTTTTATAAATAATAGTTTTATAAAATTAAATTTTAAATTTTATTTTAAATATAATTCAAATTATTCTCATCATAATTCTTTTTTATCTCTTTCAAAATAATATTAGATGAGAATTATTTTTATCTCATTCAAAATAATATCGCTTTCAAATTCAAAAATTATCTCTCATTTTATAATTTGAATTATATTTAAATATAAATAATATTTAAAATTTAGTTTTATAAAATTATCATTTATAAAAAAAATTACATGCAAATATATATAAATGATTGCTTTAAAAAATAAATTTGAAATATTATTGTTTCATCTTTTTTTTTATATAAATGAATATCTTATAAAATTAAATTTTATAAATTTTTATTTCTTCTTATTTATATATTTTTTAAAAAAAAATTAAAGAAAAAAAATAATTACCCCGCGCGCGCGCGCTAAACCGCGCCGCGCGCGCGGGGTGCATGCATGTCTCCCCGGGGGGAGACGTGATTTTGAATCACGTCTCCCCCCTGGGGAGACATGCATGGCTTGCATGTCTCCCCCAAGGGGGAGACGTGATTCAAAATCACGTCTCCCCCTGGGGAGAGACATGCATGCACCCCGCGCGCGCGGCACGGTTCAGCGCGCGCGCGGGGTAAAACGATGGAGACGTGATTGTGGATCACGTCTCCGTCGTGGCACCAGTCAGCGCGCCACGTTGGCGCGCTGACCGGGGTCAAACCACTCCCAGGGTCAGTTTTGCTAATAGTTTGGTCTCGGGGTCAAATTTGAAATTCTTTTTTTTAGAAGGGTTATTTTTGAAAATTTCCCAAGAAATAAACACGTATTTTTTGTATTAGCCTACTTGTTCACATATTTAATCAATCCTTTTTTTATATATATATATATTTTTTTGAGCTCTTTCACATCTTTAGGTATCCCCTTATTATTTAAATTTTTTGCTACGTAACGAGGAAAAACTAATCTAGCATTGAAAAGATGGATTAATATGATGCACGTGGTTTGTGACTGATTATATGGATTCCATATTTATTCAACATTAAGAAAAAAAATTAATATTGAGCACATGGTCGTTAAAAAAAATACTGATGCATAAATATCATATTATTCTATTTTTTTTTTCTATTAAATGTGACGCACGAAGAACTGATTCAATGCTTTCATAATTTTATGAATAATTTTTTATGTTGAAGGGACTCATTCTTATGGTCAAGCTCAGAATGCTACCTCTATTTGTCTGTCCCGGTCCCATGTAAAATTCTTTTAAATAATCATCAATAAATAGGTGGATAAATCAACACCAACACTCGAACATAAAACATATCTTTAACACAAGTAAACCCTAAACTATTGTGCTATTGCACTGGGGACATGTAATTTTATGATTGTTGTGTAGTCCTATTTTGTAGAAATAAGAAATTTTGTGTGTGTGTGTGTTTTTTTTTTTATGGGTAAAAAAGAATTTCCATTGCTATACTGAACTAGTTACATCAACTTTCATAGATACAAAGAAAAACAAGTAGATACATAAAAAAGATTATGCAGACCAATCCACACCCCCAACCAACTTATGCTGGGAAGGGAGGGCTCTTCAGAGGGGATATACCAAGAAACAAAAACACCAATCAATCATCGAGAACGTACACAGGGTATGATGTCCCTGCAACATCTTGAGCAATTAGCTTTTATAGCTATATCAGTATAACTCCCTAAATTAAACTTTAATTAACAGATGATGAATATTATGTGAATATTCTATTCGGTTAATCTTGAGTAAAAACATAGTATATCAAAAGTCCCTTACAATTTGTTAAATTCGCCTCTAGATAGATTATAAAATCTTATCCGGAGAGGTAATATAATCATTTATATAAGATTTTTTGTATTTTTAATACATTGTAAATGGTTTTTGGTATATTATGTTTTCATCGAGAGTCAACCAGATAAAATATTCACAAAATCATTCTGATAAGTCAACGAAAATTTAACTTAGGAAATTATTTAGATTTACATATATATTTTCAGGGGATTTATAGATTTATATAAAGTCAAGGGGTAGTATGGATTTTGGACCGTATACAAGGGTTTACGTTGATGTTTCCCTAATTTTAATTTATAGTGCCCATGGAGAAGAATCCACTTTTTAAGGGTGGTCTGGTAGCTAGCTGTCTCCGTCCAGTTTTGAAAACTTTTTTTTGTTGGGTTGACCGGTGACCCCAAAGTAAGGTCTTCCATATATTTGTTATTTGATATTCTTTTATGTTTTTGGAAAAAAAATTAAAATAACTCTGTATAAGCTGTGCCAAATTCATGTAATCTCGTGAAATCACTTCTGTAAATCTAAATAGCCCATATGAATTAAATTTTTGTTGATAGATAAAGAATATTCTATAAATATTTTATTTATTTAACCGTGGTTAAAAACATAATAGATCAAAAGTAAAAATCTCCTACAATGTGTTAAAATATAAAAAAAACCCTTTATAATGACAATTTTAGTCTTAATAGATTATAAAACTCTATTCAAATGAGTAAAATTATCTACGGAGGATTTTCTACATTTTTAACACATTGTAAGGAATTTTTCATATACTGTGTTTCAGTCATAGTTAACCAAACAGAATATTTCTCATCTATCAACGAAAATTTAACTCAGGAGGTTATTTGGATTTACATAGTGGATTTACATAATTTTTTAAGCGGGTTATATGAACTTCAAAAAAAGTTATGGGAATATATGGGATTTCAGACAGTTTACAGGGGGTTATATAGGTTTTTCCGGTTGTTTATATATACATATTTGGAGCATTGGATCATCAGTCTTGTTTCCTTCTCTTTTTGCAGTCTCATGTATAACATAACTGAACAAAAGAAAAACAATAAAGAATCTAATTTATGGTACCAACTTTATTTTCTCGGGCACCATGCAAAGCGATTGGGAGAAGGCACATCACCATTTGAGTAGGGGTGGTAAACAAGTCGAACAAGTCGAGTTTTGACATATTCAAGTTTAGCTCGTTTATAAATGAGCTAAGTCCAGCCGAGCCGAACTCATGAGCATATTATTCTTATTCATTTTATGATTTTTAGGAGTTGAAAATAAAATTTTAGCCTAAATGAGCCCAGTTCACAAGCCTAAATAAGCATAACCTTTTATTGATTTAATATTCTGATTTTACAAATGAGCTGAGTCAAGTTTCAATCGAGTTTTTTATAACACAAACGAGCCGATCTTGAATACAAAAATCAACTCAGTTCTAATCCCAAGCCTAACCAAGCTTTCAAAATTGTTCAAACTCGACTCATTTGTCTAATTGAACGAGCCCGAATGAGCTCCAATTGAGTCGAGCCCAAACAGCTCAGTTCGTTTTCCACCCCTATATTTGAGGATATATTAAATCTCCTTTAATAGCTATTTAAATTTATAATATACTTTGGTTTTTGTTTTACCAATGTACTTAAATCCTAAAATCCTTACCATAAAGTGGTGGAAATTGATATATCCAACCCCGTGTCATGTTTCCATCTATAGTCCCTAACCATTTTGATTTTTTTAAAATATATATTCATCTAATAAACATAAATAATATTTAAAAATGAAATATATATCTAGATAAAACAATACATATTGCATTTTCTAAAAAAATAAGAAAAACTTAATTTTTCATGCACTGAACTAGTATAGCATATTTATTAGTATTCTATACACCCACTAGCAGAGTGTATAATCAGCTGGAAAACTATCTCCAAGTTATAAATAGAACTGTAAAATAAATTGAGTATTATTGTCAAATGTAATGTTTTAAAAATCGAATCGCTCAATTAATCGAAAAAATGATCGGGTCATGGATTACTGGTTTAACCATCGGATTAACCGGAATTGAACTGTGACGCTTCAAAACACAATAAATATATTTATACTAATAATTTAAAATTAATCCATTTTATAATATGTTGGGGGGCATAACCAAACTATTGTTTTACAATTTGAAAGAGGATGTTTAAAAATTGTATTACATAAATGAATAACATAAGCTAAACATAAATAAAAGAACATAACTCAGTAGCTCTGAATAAAAGAGGACGTACATTCCTGAATAATGCTTTTCAATTCAAAGTAAATAATATATTTTGTTGTTGTTTTGAAGAAGGTAATTTTTGAGCTAAACATTATTTCAATGGGTTGTTTTAACACTCACACAAACCCGGAAGGTTTGGTGTAACCCGGCAATGGTTCTACAAAACCAGCGATTCAACCACCAGGTTGAACAATTTTTCAATATTAGATCTGTTTTTTTACATGGACTGATTTTGAGGTTGAACTGGATTGGAATCCTGGCCGATTAAACGATCCAACATATTGAATCGGCCAGTCCGGTTCGATTTTCAAAACATTGGTCAAACTTAGGTCTGGCTTGACATTAGGATAAATGGTTGGGATAAGAAAATAATTAGGTTAAATCATATGTTATACTATATAACATAAGAAGAAAAAAAATGATAAAGCATTGACAACTGTCTATATTTTAAGAGAAAAAATTGAGATATTTTGTTATAGGTAAAAGGTAGCATAAACTTTATCTCCATTTTTTAACCTCATTTGATAAAATATAGATAATATTTATAACCGCCCTTCTCAAAAAAATAAAAATAAAAAGCTTCATAAAACTAAAACAAACAATATTAATGTCCCTTTAATAGAAATAGGAGACTTAATATTTAAAAAACAAATTGAAGTTATCTCATATATTACATCATGTGATTCAAATGCAAAGTTAATGATAAGAAAACAAAAAAATAGAAATAACAAAATATATTATCAAATATAAATATGAATAAAAATAATAATTTTTTTTATCAATATAAATTAAACTAAATTATCATAAATATTTATCAATTTATCAGGCTAACCTTAGATTTCAAACCGCAAAACAAGCATAGTGTATCTTTTGGTACTGACGTAGATTTCAAACAACGTGGAACTGATCAGAAACTCAGGCTCCGTTTGGAAACACAGATTGAAAAGTAGATTTTAGAATAAAGGTGCTTTTTAAGATGATTTTAGACCTTGACTTTTTTGGGATGTTTTTTTTTAATTCAGGAATCAATATTTGGAAGGAGTTTAATGTTTGGTAGAAAAAGTTGCTTTTCAATTCAAAAAATCGATTCCGACCAAAAAGCGTTCTTTTTGAGCTTTTAAAAACACGGATTTCGAGAGAGAAATTAAAAGGAATCCAGCTTTTGATTCCGCTGGAATCCGACCCATTTGGCAGCACGATTTTGGGATTTTAGCTTTTCAAAAAGCGGAATCCGACCCAATCGTGCTGCCAAACGGAGCCTCAGAGTCCCACACCAGGCGGTCACATGGCTTAGTTGTATTTATTTATTTATTTGTTTGTTTATTTTTGTACTGAAAGGCCTAGTGGTACTCATTGATGGGATTGTTATCCGTGTTTTTATACAGGGGTGGGGATTCCAGCCCTCGCTGAATACTTGAATGCACACTTCAGTAAGGGTGATAAACGAGTCGAACGAGTCGAACTTTAACATGTTCAAACTCGGTTTATTATAAAGCTCAGTTCATTTATAAATGAGCCGAGTCGAGCTCATGAGTCTCAACGAGTCTAGCATTCTTCTTCATTTTAGGTTTTTAAAGATTGAAAATAAAATTTTAATCTAAATGAACCAAGTTCATGAGCTTAAACGAACATAACTTTGTATTAATTTAATATTCTGATTTTATAAAGGAGTTTAATCAAACTTCAACTAAGTTTTAATAACACAAATGATGCGAATTTGAACATAAAATGAAGCTCGATCCAGGTCCCGAACCTAACCGAGCTTTAAAACTTGTTCAAGCTCGCTCATTTATCTAAATGAATGAGCATGAACAAACTCAAATCGAATCAAACCCGAGCGATTTGATTCGTTTACCAGCCCTATACTTCGAAAGAGTCTCAAGACAATGCAGGGATCAAAATAATTGCATGCCATTACTAAAGAAACTTTCTTGACAGCTTCTGTCCACCATCACTTTCTTGAATTTAATACAATTCAGTTTATTCCCTATCCTGATTATTATTTTACTTTGTCAGTATCAATACTGATAGGTATGTCAGATTCACTGGTATAAAAAATTAACAATCCGTGGGAGATTATTATTATATATCAATAGATTAAAATTCATTTTTACATCCTCAACACACACATCTCGCACACTAATTAACTCACTAATACAGAAATAGGGGTATTATGTAAAAAAAAATTAAAGTAAACTGAAGTAACCATAGTCATCTCTATTTCATTAAATATAACAAAGATAGGCATGTTCAAAATGGGGACGAGAGGAAAACAGTACAAAACAACCTAGCAAAAATGCAGTAACATAAAACCCTCTGCAGGCTAGAAACTCAGTGGAAAAAAATTCTATATTCATTTTTTTTATCATCACCTCTTCTTCTTCTATTTTTTTGAGTTTCTTCAATTTATCTCAATTAAATAACAAAAAATATTATAACATTTTATAATGGGAATGAAAAAATAATTACATTGGAAATCTGTTTAGTAATGGTCCAATTATTAGAGGTGAAAGTAAACAGGTGTAGAGGATATAGAAACAACGTCATAACAAACAACGCAGTAAGGGGGGCAGCTTCTGCTCCTGCACTCCCAAAAAGTATTAATAAATTAATGCTTCTAGAGGATATAGAAAATTCATATGCGCGTCACAAGCTGCGATTATTCATAGACTTCAAAATGTGGACTATTCTCCATCTAGGCACGCGCAATAAAATAAAATAAAATAAAATTTCAAAAGAAATTTTATTTTTTTAATTTATATTCTTTAAAGAAAATTTTCTCATTTTAAAAATGAGTTGTTACATTTTTTATGGTAGATCTTTTTCCATCGGACGGATGGGGGGATCCATGACTTTCAAGAATACAAAATATATATTTTGAGGATTTATCAATAAATCATTTATTTTCCTTGATCAAATGTATATATTTTGTAGGGATTTTAGGGATCAAGCAATGAAGATTTTGAATATATGATATATCACTGTGATTTGAAAATCAGTCAATGATGACTCCAAATCAAACAAATATATTGATTGAAAATACTTAATTAAACATTCAATGACATATGCTGACTTGGATTACTGTTATCGTCGGATCTAAGTGGGCCAATAGACCGGGTTTTACCATATTCGGGTCGCTGGGACGTGGACCCTCGCATTTGGGCTATGGGCCGTGGGAGTCTGATCCGCTTTGATGGGCCAAGAAAATGGGCCCCACACCATATATTTCATTTTTTTTGTAAAATTATATACCTTATTATATTAGATATATTATTTTTAAAAAATTAAAATTGATTAAGACTGTATTTGTGACACAAAATAGGGTTGGGTCTAACATTTTTTTTCTTTTAAAAGACTCTTTTTATTGTCAAACATATGTTAAAAAAACTATACTTTTAACATATTTGAAAATATATTTAAATTATTGGTTCTCTTAATTAAGATGTAATATTAATTCCTTAATTCCTGTGGAAAAAGCTTAACACCCCTACTTCAAAAATTGTTCCTCTCCCTCTCTCTCTTTCTAGCCCGCCTCCCTCTCAAGCGTCTCTAGCCACCGTCGTCGTCTCCGCCCCGCCGCCCGCTCCTCTCTCTCTCTCCTTTTCTCTTCCCCCTCTCCCTCTCAGATTTCAAACCCACCACCCAAAAAAATTTGGGTGGTGGGTTTGAAAAAAAAGTAGGAGGAATAACCCTCCCTAGTTAAATATTTCATAAACTGTCTTAGATGACATGACATCTACAAAAGTGACCACTGACTATGAATGTCTTGGTATATCAGTAGATGAGTGTGAAGACAATGAGAAACACCAGCTGACTGGAGATATGTTCCAATTCGGCCTGAAGAAACTTCTTAAACCAGAAGACTAGAAAATGCATCCATCACCAGGACAAATAACAAAGGTGATATTAGATCTCTCTGCTAACTCCAAAGTTCATGTTTGTGTAGTTGGAATCAATCTATTATATTCTCATCTGACCACATCAACAAAAAAAATCATGTTCCATTATAGAAAAAATTAAATAAATCATATTCCATGGAAGGCTCTTTGGTCCTTAATTTCATTCACTGATAATCAAGATTAAACATCTTGAAAATATTTGCAGAGTTACAGTACTGTACACGGACAGATTCCATTGAAAGTCCAGTCTCACCTACTGTCCATATAATCAAAGTATCCAGACAGCTTGAATAATACAATTCAAAGCAAATAATCCAAGCAAAGTCAAAATGACAAAAGTGCATCACAGAAAAATAATTCAATCTAATCAGTTTACTAACTCTACAAAAATAGCTGTAAGTAGTTCATCCCCACTTGAACCTCGGCCACTGGTCAGGGCCTTAAAAGCATGAGACATGTTCCAGAATTTAAGAACTGAAGAAGTGTTGATCCTGTGATATTCACGCCTACTCTTCTTTTTCCCGCCCTTGATCAGAACCATCTGTATGTGCTCTTGGAGATTGACTGATGCTAGCCTTTGCCTCAGCGAGAAAGGACGGATCGGGCTGATGCTGCCTACTTGGAGGCTCCTTCATTGCCATGAAATATAGAAAATGATGACCATATTAACTGATATAACAGCTATAAACCCGCTTATAAGTGTATGTGACGAAGGTGACAGCTGACTTGAACCTGCTTTAAAAAAATCAGGAATTTTATGATCGATTTTTTTTAATGGCAATGGTAGGCCTACGCCCTTATATTAAAAAATATAAGAAAGGCAGCCCAAAGCATATACAAAAGCAGCAACAAGATAAAATACAGAAAAACTAAACGAGGGGCCTGATAAGATACACCCGTGGAAATGACAACAATAAAACAGGCTGGCTTTGTGGGATGACAATGTTTCCAAGCATAAGCATGAATCAAACTTTTGTATCACAATGCCTACTTTGAAATTTCCCATGTAGAAATGTCAGATTAACTCTTGTCTGACAATTAAATTAACCATCAAATCTTATTAAATAGTAGTATATGACCTGCACAGAAGTTCTCTGCTCAGGACATGCATCAGGATAGGATTAAACTCCACATCGTAGTTTTAAAATGTGAAAGTGCTCCATGAGAATATGCCTAAGGGATTCTAATAAAGTTGCACTTACATATCAGATTAAGATGAACCAAATTATGTCATGTATCGTGTATCCAGGTAATAACTTTAATTTCAAGGGTGCTCAAAATAATCAGTTTTATCAAAAAAAGAAAAAATACATCATTAATATTGGTCTTTAATTTACATGGAGCACGGAAGAAATTCTAACAACAAAAATTATATAACAAGTAAAGATAATTAATGTAACTGTAATAGTTTGAGGCTTTTATACCACATATCCGTCTGAATCATTTAAGATGAATGGTTTCCAGGGATATAAAGCAGCCTTTGACATATGTAGTTCTTGAAAGTAATGCTAACAACAGGTGACAGAGCACGTAAGAAGAGATTTTACAGAAGGTGTGTACATTTACACACGCATAAACAAATAAAGTAATTTAGGAGTGGAACTGGTAAGATTGAGATGTTTACACCAGAGTCGTACAGAAGATCTGATATCTAAAATGGTGGATCTGGTGGCTGGAGGTTGTAAACATTCAATAGGGAGTGGCTGGAGGTTGGATCCATGGCATTGAAGTCACAAATGGTGTATCTCGCATCTCTCACATTCAATATAACGATGATACCATTCTTTTTTGCGACGCAAGAGAAAGCAACTTGGAAGTTTCAAATTTATTATCAAATGCTTTGAAATGGTTTCCGGGTTGAAAGTCAACCTCCTTAAAAGCAATTTGATGGAGACCAATAACCGTTTGATGAAGTGAAAGCCTTGGCATCAAGGATGGGATGCAATGCTTCGAAGTTTCCAATCAAATATTTAGGCCTTCCACTTCATACTAGAATACTTCGAAAATTTGATTGGGAGCCTCTAATCCAAATATTCAACAAGAAACTTGACGGTTGGAAATGTCATCTCCTTAGCTTGGGAGGGCGGTTAGTACTTCTCAAAGTGATGCTCACAAGTCCTCCCCTCTATTTCTTTTCTATTTTCAAGGTTCCTTGTGGGATCCTTCGCAAGATGGAGAAAATTTGTCAGATATTTCTATGGAATGATACCAAAGACGGAAGTAGGAAGCCCCATCTTGCAAAATGGGAGATTATTTGTCGTGCTAAGAAGGATGGCGGCATGGGTATTCTCGATCTTTGCAACATGAACGAAGCCTCTTGGGGAAATGGCTTTGGAAATTGATAGCAGATCTAGAGGCCTTATGGAGTAAAGTAATTCACAATAAGTACTACTCGGCGTGCACGAGACTTTCACTTCTTCCTTGGTATAGAGTCTCAAATCTCTTTTGTTTGGAGAAACATATTGGACGGGGCAAAGGTGATGAAGGAGGCAATCCATCTCATTCCCGGGAACAGTTTGGCAATCCGCTTTTAGAAGGATGAGTGGCTCGATGGTTCCTCACCGGCAAATCTATATCCTACTCTATTACAGGTGGCACTCAATGAGGAAGATCTCATTTGCGATTCTTTCTCTTGCGAATTCAATTCTACAGTTTGGTTGCCAAGACTCCATTGTAATCTTAATGACAAGGAGATGGTGGAGCTCTCTTCACTTCTTCAGTGCCTCCAAAAAGTATCTCTTAACTTGTGAGGATCCGGTTGTATGGAGACTATCCCCTCGAAATGGTTTTTTCAGTCTGCTCCTTATATCGGCAGCTAAAGAAAAATCCACTCCCTAACCTCCTCTCGCCCCAGTTTGAATCATTGATTTGGGAGGTGCTCTCTCCATTGAAGATTAGATGTTTTATGTGGCTTATTTCTAACAACAAAATCCTTACCAATATGAATCCAGAAAATGGTCTCACGACAATGATACATTATGTGGTTTGTGTGGAGTTGAGGAAGAATCATGAGATCATCTTTTCTTCACTTGCGCGTCAGCACTCTAATTTGGAAGAAAGTTGGGGAGGCTCTTGGGTCCTCTTGTCCATTTTTGGAGATGGAAGGTATGTGGAGATGGTTCCGGGTTCGTCGAAAGAAAGGTGATCGAATTAATCATGTTAAGTTCAACTGGTTGGTTCCCATGCTACTTGTTGGTCCATTTAGCTATCTAGCAATGAGGGTGTTTTCTTAAATAAAAGAGTGTATTTGGAAAACACTTGGATCGCTCTTTCCTCAATGCTTCTCGAATGGGTCAAATTCATTTTAGAGGAGCCTCACAAAACTTTAATGGATGTCAAATGGGGGAGAAGATGATTTTCTTTCTGGCTTCATTTTAATTCTTCTACTTTCTTTTCTCTCTTTAAAATGTAAGGAGATCCCTCATCTCCTATCTTTCGGGAGTTTCTTGCAATAAGATTCTCCCATACTTTTTTTTTTTAAATGTATACCTTGTAACAAGAATCGGACAAGTGCAAGATGTCCAATACGGCATCTCCGCAAGGTTGGGTACAAGGTCATATCATATGTTAAATACATAAATATAATACTTACAGTAAATTGAAATGATTTTTAGATAAATATACATATATAAGACTATAAAAAAAATATCAAATCCTGAGTCCCTGTTAGAGACTGCAGTCCATGAAGGACATGATATTATGATGATTATTTCCATGTGGATACATGGTATCCAGCCCAACTCTAAAACCTGGTCAAGTGGAAACAAATTCTTTGTTGTATACATGCATATTATATTATTCGGATAATTGTAGTATACTCTAACAAACTAATAAGCATGCTACACGAGTTGTTTGTCTGCTTATTCAATGTTGCATCCCTCATGGTGATGGTTATAGTAGTAAATTGAGGTGATAAATTTCCGCTGACATAACAATTTGTAAAATGATAAAAAAATAAAGACAAACAAGGACATTGAATTGACAACTCATTTAATCCCTATAAATCAAAATTGGCAAACCCAGCGATAATTTCCTAATCTCTCTTCTAGAAGATGTTTGCAGATAAACATGGAATGCATCAGAAGTTTTGCATGCATGATGCTCATTAGCAGTGACATTATGTGATTTTTCTTGAACACAGTTCCTATTATACTCTTTATCTCACAGCATGACAAAGAACATGTTTACTTCTTGATACATATATGCCTGAAGAACTTCAACGCACTTGGATGAAGCCAGAGGAATGTCAACAAAAGATCGGAGAAGATCAAACAAGTTTTGCATTTACTTACCATTTACATCTACTTATCATGTTTTCTCTTGGTACAATGAGTGACATTTCATATTAATCAAATTCTTCACAATATGAAAGCCAGTGAGACAAAAATTTGACATACCACACACTACTGCATCTTAGATCTAGCCACACCTAGAGACAGATATGCACCCATGAAAATAAATAAGACCCGACCTCTTTTTGTCTTTACAAGCAAAACACAACAATGGCAAGCATGGATAGCTTCAATGGAAATCTATTTATGTAACACATCCTTCAAAGCCATTAATAAGCACATCCATAGGAATGTAAGTACATTATGGGTAAGTGACAACTGATTGAAGATTAGCTCTCTAACTACCATTTTTTTTCATATAAATAAACGTGTAGAAGATGAACTATCGTTCCAGTTAAACAAAAATTAGTACTTACCAGGAAATATGTGATGATTAAAACCATACAAGATAGATAAGGGAGCTATCCACAAGGCCATGGATGCAAGAAAGAACTTGACTATTACACTTGGCATAGCTGGAACCTATTATCCTGCACTGACACAATCAGAACCCAAATGAGCAAGAGCTAGTCTTCAAATATCATATCATAGCTAATGCTACCTCTGAACAAAACACTGGACAAGCAAAAATAACTCTGCACACACAGAGAGAGAGAGAGAGAGAGAGGGGGGGGGGGGGGGGAACCGAAAGGGAGAACTATACCTGAAGCTATCTGTATTCGAGTCTCGCAGGAGATCAATTTCCCGGTGTCAGTGAATAGGCGCTAATGCTGTAAGTATAAAGTATGACCATAAGAATTGGTACTACTGCTGTAAGTACAAAGTAGAGCACAGAATTTTGAGTACTATGACATTTCACATTTCAGATTTGTGACACAATCAGTGAAACAAAATCAAGGTTTTCCAATTCATAGTCGAAGACGTTGCAGCAGTCATTCACTAAAAAATCTGAAGGAATAAAGCTATAAACTATTGCTAACTAAAAAAGATGGTTTTGAAACTTGTTTTCCAAACCCAAGCTTTCCTTAAAAAAGATGAAAATCATGTTTTGGAAACACATTAGTCTTTGAAAATTTTTCCTGTAAAATAGTTATCTAAAACGCATCATTAACAAATTACCCTTACCCACAAAACCTAAGGTTTCTCCAAACCCTTACTAATTTGCCATCAAACACAAATACCCCATCGCGTGAATTTGTGCAGGATCCAAGGAATTCAAATCACACAACAATCAGATCATGAGTGTTTAGCAAACAAAAGACAACCCTACGAACGAATTCAAAAATATCGAAGAAATAAAATCCAAAACAGGACGGGATCAAAATCTAGGGTTCCCCGAAATGGGGAGAGAGGGGGAGGGCTACCTGTGCCTAGTCGTGAGCCCGGCGATGGCGACGCCGACGTGGTCTTCGACCTTGATTATCTTCTTCTGTTGTGAAGAGACCTCGAACTGAGACTTGTTGACGCTGGCCAGGACGACGTGGGTCTCGGAACGGAGACGAAGAGGACGAGTCTCTGCCAGAGGGGGGGGGGGGGGGTAAGTTTAAGGGAGGGTCTATCCCCACCACCTTTAGCCCAGTTTGATACATAAATACATTAGATATACAATTATTTTGATATAAGTGGATATAATAATTTGTGTTTGATAATTTTTTCTATACAATATCAATGATGTCACAATTGCAATTCTATTACTTAGGTAAAGAAAAAGTGACCTAGTTTTCATATTTCAAATTTTCCCTATTATAAATTAAGCAAATACTTATAATTATTTATTCAAAATTTAAGAGTTCAAATAAATTTAGATAAATCATAAATATATTTAAAGATTTCAAAATCATATTTAAATAAGTCATATTAATATACATCAAATCTTAAACTTCAAAATTAAAGATTTTCATGATATCTATCTTAATTGAATTCTATAAAGATTTGCTATGTTATTTGAATATAATATGAATAAGTATATTAGATGATATACAAATTCATTATCATATATGTTAAATTGAATCATTTTTTTGGATGGTTCAATATCCTAAAAATTAGGTTCATGTGTATTTGACACGTCTATAATATAGCTATAAAATCTATATTAGCTAGGGCTGCAACTCGGACGAGTTATGTTCGAGTTGACCTCAACACGAAGTTCAAGGTGTTCAACCATAATCCGATCCAACCCGAGTTTAAATCCGACAACTCAAATCCGAATCCAACCCATGACAAAAACAATCAACTTGAACCAACCCGCGGAACCCAATTTTTAAACCGTAGCTCACAAAAATAAATCCCAAAACGAATAGAACATATTTTTAACAAAAAAATGACTTATTTCACAAATTTTGATCATCCACTATAACAATCTAAGTCCACAAATAAAAGGAATCCTTATAATGTCCACGATTTTTTTTAATATCATGTGTGTCTACTACAGGTTCATGTTGGATCATGTTATCTATGATGTCAGTATGAATCCAACCTAATTTTATAAACAACATGAATTTATCAATTCAAACACTAAACTCAGTTTTTAGAACCCAATCAATATAAAAATTAGGTCAACCTGTCCGATTCGGATGGAACCCAACCAAGTTGCCCGTGCATGTAAACTTGGTAACCAATAGCAAACCCGAAACTGGGCTGCGTCTCAGCGTATCTAGCCCACACGCCACATCAAATCTTACGGCACGCGCACATCACGTGATAAGTTCCCCTCCCCTTGCGCGGTCGGATCGGGAAGAAAACGCATACAAGAGTGGGAGATCTCCTCCTAAACTAAAAAAAATAAAAATAAACCCGATCTAAACTCTCGCGAAAAACCAAAATCCCTAACCCTAGCCCTTCCAATCCGAACAACAGCACCACCAACAACATCGATCGAAGGAGATGGGGAAGAAGAAGAAGAGGGCAGTGGAGAAGGTCTGGTGCTATTACTGCGACAGGGAATTCGAGGACGAGAAGATACTGGTCCAGCACCAGAAGGCGAAGCACTTCAAATGCCATGTCTGCCATAAGAAGCTCTCGACCGCCGGCGGCATGGCCATCCATGTTCTTCAGGTCCACAAGGAGTCCGTCACCAAGTTCGTCAAACCCTAACCCTGCCTTTTCCTGATTTTTGAGTTTTTGTTTTTTTACAACTGATTTTTTTTTTGATGTTTTTTTAGGGTTCCTAATGCGAAGCCTGATAGAGAATCGACGGATATAGAGATCTTTGGGATGCAAGGGATCCCGCCAGATGTCTTAGCCGCTCATTACGGGGAAGGTGAAATTTTTTATTTATTTTTTGTTTGTTTTCTATTAATAAGTGGTTTTGGTTGTTATTTTGATGGATTTTTTTAAGAGAAGAAAAGAACTTCAGTGTGGGAAAATATAAATTTTTTTATTTTTTTCCTTTTTCTTGAAAAGGAAGATTGGTGTATCATATGAGAAAATGACAATCCATAACCAAATGGAGAGAGGGATCTCCAATGATCAAAAGTAAAAGAAAGAAGAAAAGGTAAAGGAAAAAAGAAAGAGAATGGACCAAAAAATAGAGAATTTTTGGGTTGCAACATGTTTGAGAATGATGATGTTCGTCATGTGTATTTTTTATGAGAAAAACACCATATGTTTATTAAAACTGGTAAAACAAGATAGGAGAAGATGGAAGGATAAAAGAAAGAAACGACCCATAAAAAGATAGAAAAAGAGGACATAAAATGTTCTCAAGGAGGCAGAAGCTAGATTGGAAGATTTAGTCAGTGTACAACACAGAATTTTAAGCTTATCCGCTGTTAAATTATGATGCATTCATCCTGCGGGAAACAGAATATTGGACCCACCATTCTCTGCCCTTGAACAGTTTCTCCTTTTAACAAGCCATAAGGTTAAAAAACAAACCATAAGGTTCAACAAACTGCTGACATTGATCTTTAAGATACCCCAATGTACCTCCCCATGTACATTTTACATGGCAAGGCTTCCTTTGAAACAGCTTCTCATTTCTATCCATAAGCACAAACTAATTGTGTGAGAGATTATTTAAATCAGACACACTTGTTTTGCTCATACTCTCTTTTCTTCTTGAAGCATTCTTGGTTAGAGGATGTCTTAAAAGTTAAAAATCTCATCTCTTTCTATTGGCATACCTTTAAGTTATCATTTCTACTTCCTCATCAATGTGACCAAAATTTTAATGAATCCAGTCACTTCATAATAAAGTTTTAGTCTTCTTCGTGGCTATGTATTTTCTCCATTTATCTATGCTCCTCAAAATGACTTAAACCAAAGAATAGTTTGCATATATGGTATGATTATTGTTATGTGCACATGCATAACTTCCTTTAAGCCTGTTCTTGGGATCTGATGTAGGTAAATTGAATTGCTTGTAGTTGTTGGGTGTAGGTAGCTGGTAGGTAAGGTGGAAAACCTAGGCTAAAATCTTATTTGCTGTTGCAAGTTTCTGATTACCATGTTGTGCTGTATGGTTTTTGGGCAGTAAAGTCTATTCTTTATGTTTTTATCAATTCAATTCTAATTTTTCTTGATGTGTCTCACAATTGAAGACTGAGCCCCACCCACCCCCCCCCCCCCCCCAAACAATTTTTTTTTTTTTTTTGCTGGCCTTGTAAGTTGATTGTTCTACATAACATTGTGTATTTTTACTAGTATTTGTCATATTATTCGTGATATGCTGGTGGCAATGTCATGGGAACCAATAAGCTGATTAAGATTGCATAATATTGATTTTTTTTGTATGGCTGTGATATTTAATCTAATTGTTGTGCAGATGAGGACACCGCTTCGAAGCTGGCCAAAATTGACATTCCATCCAATAATCTTGTTGCTGGAGTGGTTCCAGGATCTATAGGTATTGGATTTCCTCCTCAACCAACTTATGGAGGAGCTCAACCAATGTAAGTCTTCTTTGGATATCTAGTCTAGTTCTTTAAAGCTAATTACATCTATTATTCAGTCGAATCAAGTACACCGTGTTCTTGGATGATTTTTGGATTCGATTGGCAAAAGTAAAATTTCTATATGGTAATGATTTTTTTGGGGGCAATGAACAGTTATTGGTGAACAAAATTCGAATTTTGTGGATTATTTACCTCAGCACACCAATCTCATTTTGAATTTGCATGTTCGAATGACTTCCGTTTTTTTAATGAATGCATAGAACCTAAACATTAAATCCACTACTGAGATCATGCAGTTGATGTTGGAGTGTAAATGAGTAAACCATTACTCCTGGAAATTGGAAGTTCATTACTTAACTTTTTCTTATCTATGAGTATGTCAAATATCCCTTTTTTCATTGGTTGCATATGTCCCCCCTTTCCCCTTACAGAATGTCTGTATAAATCAATTTACCTCTCTAATTACTTAATATACATCCACAATATTTGTGGATTTTTTTACCTCCGCACATCAATCCCATTTTGAAATTGCATGTTTGAATGACTTCCCATTTTTTTATGAATGCATAGAACCTAAACATCAAATCCATTACTGAGATCATGCAGATGTTGTTGAGGGAATGTAAATGAATAAACCATTACTCTTGGAAGTTCATTACTTGACCGATTTTGACTTTTGAGTATGTTGAACGTCTCTTTTATCACTGTTTGCATGTCTCCCTTTTCCTCATAGTGAATGTCTATGTATAAATCCCCTTGCCTCGCTAATTACTTAACATACATCCACAATATTGTCTTTAAATTCGTGTTGCATCCCAAAATTTTTCTGTAAGGAGATCCCCGTCTCCTCTTTGTTGGATGCACTTTTTAATAAGATGTTATTATCTTTTCTCTCAAAAAATATTTTCTTTTAAATTACCCTACCTGCATTGTGAATCTGGTATGTCAACCCCCTCCCCCCCTTAACACCCAATAAAATCTATCGGTTTTCTGTTTCATTTTCATTATGACATTGTACTTCGTATGCTGCAATATATCTATTTATCAGGAAGTGAGATGGATTGAACAAGCACAAGCCTCAGAATGATTCTGATCTGTGGGTTGTTTCGCAACATGCTCTGGCGTGGCCCTGTTTGCCCGATCTGATGACTTTTATTCTCCTACTGCCCCTGACTGCCGGCTTTCAGATCTGGCCCCGTGTAGTCTCCTTCTTTGCCCAATCCAAATGCCTGAATTGATGGCTTCTTTGACATGTCTACCCTAGCCCCATGGTAGTTAGGGTAATGGTATTTCAGAAAACAACCACCTGATATTTGGCTGGGCGGCTTTTCCTGCCTAGCCATCCTTCTCCAATGGCGTGGTTATTCTAGCTGCCTTGGATCTTAATATGCCTGGTTCATATCTTTTCACTAGCAAATTCCAATATCATCTGTTCAATGATTTATCTGATCTGATTAACCAAATAACCCATACAAACCGACCATCTTAGCCTTCAAATCTAAGAAATTCCTCTACGAACCGAACCACAGGATGGTCTAGTTTCCCAGAAGAGGCAGCAACCTGCTTCTGGCTGCCTCTTCTCTGTACGCTCGATGGCTCCTCGCCTGCAGCAGATCCACGCAACCATATTACCTGATTGATGATTTGAGTTCCTGACTCTCATATATGGAATTTGATGGAAATAGATTTTGGGATAGGTTTTGAGAAGGGGACTGGGGATGTAAGAGAAAAAATTAAAGCGACAAGGAAACTTCTCCTTTCATGGTTAAAAATTGGCCCGGGTTTTAAGCATTTTGGTTCCCCCTCTATAGGGTTCTTTCTTCCGGAGTGACCCTTTTATTTCAAGCTTATGTAACGAAAGCGGAGGAAAATGAAACGACAAAAAACCCAACATATTAAATCATGTTGTAATATAAAGTAAATACACAAGTAAAATTAGCAGTAAAGAAAAGACAATTTGTGGGGACTTTTTATTCCCAAGTGTTGATATCCATTACGCTGTAAAGTCACTCTATTTATAGGCTCTTATTGCAAGTCATGTGGTAGAGAGTGGGGTGAAGAGTGTGAATGTTGGAGAGGGGGGAGTTATGGGTGTTAGAGAGTGGGATGTGGTAGAGTGTGTAGTTATGGATGGGAGTGGGGTGTTGAAGGAAGTGATGGGCATTTACAACACTTTCCAACCACGTTAAAATCATTGTCTCATTAAAACCTTGCTTGGAAAGACCAGTGGAAAAAATTAAAACAAAGGAAAAAGAGTACAATGTAACTTCATAGTGCAAAGGTGTGTGCATTTAATACCGCCTCGTTAAAAATTTGACTACTAAAATTGCCAAAAGATAAAATAATAGGTTTTCCTACAAAACCAACAGAACAAGTGTTTATGTGCACATGTAACATACATGATATAATATATACCCTCATAATAAACAAAGAGTCCCTCCATGTACGAAAAAAAAGAAAAAAGAAGCAAACAAACTCATGGTAACTTGACCAAAAGTACAAACCAAGGGGGAGTGTTGTGGCATAGTGGATGACCACAACTTCCCCCAACACCCCATTGCCATCCATAACTACCCACTCCTACCACATCCCTCTCTATAACACCCATAACTCCCCACTTTCCAACATCCCACTCTTCACCCCACTCTCTCCCCCTTGACTTCAAATGAGAGCCTAGAAATTGACTGACTCTACAATGTAATGGATATCAACACTTGGGAATAAGAAGTCTCTTTTAATTGTCTTCGCTTTATTGTTACTTTAGCTTGTGTAGTTATTTTATTTCACAACATGTTATTAGCACGAAGAAGCTCCTATTCACTTTATCAAGGAGAGCCTTGCAATGTAATGTAACATTAACAAGTGAGAAATAAAGATTGTACATATTTTGTCTATATTATTTATTTTGTTATTATTTATTTTGGTTTGTATAGCTTCTTGTTTCACAACGAATCACAAATTATATAATTGAGAGATGATTCTCCAAAAAAGCAGTATCACTATGGATATTAGAAATTCAACTAAATTTTGACCGTTTTGATTAATCGCACTATCAGTAGCATTGTTTGGATGGTTTAATTAGGTTGATTAAGTAATTAATGCATGCATGATATAATTATTTTGAAAGCTTGTAATTTGATGTAATTTTATTATTAATTATATTAATAGGCATCACAAAATCTAATTAAATGTCTGGTTTAGGAATTTTCAACCAATGAACATTTTTATAGGCTAAACATTTTTTTTTTTGCATATTTTATTGGATGGCTTAGATATTATCTTAAATCAAATACAAAAAATGCTTTCAAGGGCTAAGGAAAGGGGTTAGAATTCAAGAATAGAAGTAGCTTAGCTTTGTATCATGCATGACACCAAATGTCTTTTCCAGACTCTTACATCTTTACTAAATTTTACTCTTCATAAACATAGAGGCATATTTCCAATTTCTCGAATTATAGTTTTTTCCATCATTAATTATACTATTATCTGAAGATGTAGCTACGTGTGCTATTATGAAGAATGGTTTTCTATCTGAACCTTTTCAATACTCTCCTGCATAATTAAAATTATATGAAGGCCGTTTCTGAACCATTTGTTTTGTTTGGGTGCAGTTACAATCCCTCTTCGTTATCTTTGCCACCTGCCGGTTGGCCCATGCCTGCTCGTCCACAACCATGGTTTGCACAACGCCCAGTCGCTGTTCCTCCAGTACCAATGGGGATGGCACCACAACAACCACTTTTTCCTATCCAAAATGTTAGGCCTCCTATGACACCCATGACTGCTGCTACATCATTCCAAATTAATCCACCTGGATTACCATCCACACCTGTTTCTGTATCTCAACCCTTATTTCCCATTGCAACCAACACTAATGCACAAATTCAAAGTGCACCATTCTCATCAACTTCTATTTCTTCGAGCATTTCTTCAACTGCTCCTGCGGATTTTAAGAACCCAGTTGACATTAATTCCAGCACTGTTACTTCTACAGCAAGCCTCCAAGGTTTGTTCTTTTTCTACCAATGTGACATTAAGTTTTCTTTCATGTTTGTATATGTGATTAATTCTTGAATTATTTATAATTTTGCATAGTTTAAAATAATTAGTGTACTTAAAGTGGACAATGTGTGATGGCCTACCATGAAAATTCTAAATGTAGTGCCTCTTATTGATGGAAAATATGCTTGGCCTGTTCCAAATGTGTACATATTTAGCAGAGGAACTCCATTAAATAAATTGTTTTTAAGGATTAAAAGACATGTCCAATCGCAATTTCAGATTGCAGTTCTTCATTTTCCTTTGTTTATAAGTGTGAGATGCTGGAAATTCTTTAATGAATATATGGTCTATAATATTTCTTACCACAAGCTTTTGGTAAGTAAATGGTATTAAATATTAGTTTTTGCCTTATAGGTAAGCAAACATGATAAACTTGCCAAAATTTTGTGATAAAAAACTTGTCAATGTTTAAGGTAAAAGATGGATCTAGGTGCAATGATTATACAAGCATGAATGCACCAGATCACATCAAAACTTCAATGTTAAACATCTATACACGAGAATGGTACTAAGATGAGCCTTTTTGGAAGTTTTCATGTTCCACCCCAAATTCAAGAGGAATGGATTTTGAAATAGAATTAACGCTCAAAAGCAGTGAATATTTAAATGAAAATGGATTTGAAAGCATGAAATGTTGAAAATGAAAAGAATTGAAAGGGATTAGTGGACTTCAAAAGGTATAAGAGAATGGTTTTGCTATTGCGTGTTCATTGTTTAGTGAGGAGGAAGACCCTGAAACAAAAATTAGCTTTTTTTTTTTTATTTTATTTTCAAAACAACTGCTTTAGTTATATATATTTTGGTTGTTTTGTTTAAAGCTCAGCAATTCATTTATTTCATACTCAACTGTTCACAATAAATGGGTCAAGCCCTTTAAGCATCCACTTGACCCGTTTATTACGCCTAAGCAGGCGTATACGGGCCTAAGTGCATGCCTAATGAACATGTGGTTAGGTTGACGGGCACCTGGACCCATATAGGTCACCTAGCTGCCTAGGCATTGCTTTGGAGGATGCTTAGGCGTCACCCAAACATAACTATGATAAGAACAAAAGCAGATGCTGTTTTTTTTTCATTATTATTATCTTTGCCACTTTTTTTTTTAGTTTTTTGTTTTACCTGTCTCCCATATTATAAATAGGATAAAGCCCAAATTTCAAAATTAAAGAAAACGAAAAGCCCGTGAACTCCCCCTTTAGACGAAAAGTCTAAGGGGGTCGGGCTGAACCAACAAAATACACACACTACTCAACCTGTAATACAAAATAGATCGCGCACCAACACAAAATATGCTCCAGTCCTGAATGAACCTGATCGCAGACTCCCAGATATTCTCTGTCACTTGTTTTGGGTCAATCTTTAAGAGAGTGGGTGCTTTTTAGGGAAGCTATACAGGAATTGTTAATTCTAATGTTTTGTAATGGGTTTGCTCATTTTTTTTTCCGTAATGGGATACATAGTTAACTGGAAAAGCATCTACCTAAGTATCTCTCAATTAAGGCTCCTATCATCCTGGATGGGTATCTTTGACATTTGGGAGGCTCAGAAATTATTATTGTTATGTTTTCTTCTCCTGATTTCTATTTGTGTTTCATAGCACACCTAGCTATGCTAGGACATTACCGTAGGAGTAGCACAAGACATGCACGTATAATTGGGGGCTGTATTGTTGATTTCACATATAGCTGCTCTGGATTATAGCATAAAATCATTGATATATATGGTGTGGTTTCATAAAACAGTTCATAAATGTGCTACACCAAGCGTATTTTTGTTACTCCATTTTTGAGGACATTCAGGTGATTCAAATGTCATTCTTACTTAAAGTTAATATATGCAGCTTAATGCTGTATCCTTTGGTGGGAATGTATGCAACCTGAGGTTTTGGTTGCATTGTATTCTATGCGAGGTTTATGCCCAAATGCTTGCCTTTGAAACTTTTTCCCACAGCTCATCTAAGTGTAATTACCCCATATTTCACTGTGTGGAATTTGAATATTTGTCTCCATTGGTGTTTGGCATCTTGCTGAGACCCACAAGTTTTTGACTTTCAAATGGGTTTCTTCTGACTTTTCTTTCTGTAGGTGGTGTTTCATTCACTAGCTCACACTCGTATGCCTCAGGTCCGAATACAGGTGGTCCTTCCATTGGACCACCTCCCGTCATTGCTAATAAAGCTCCTGTCACCCAACCAGCCTTTAATGAAGTCTATCTGGTTTGGGATGATGAGGCAATGTCAATGGTTTGCTCTCTCTCTCTCTCTCTCTCTCTCTCTCTCTCTCTATCTTTTTTCTTCTCTCTCTTTATACACACACACAAACATAAGTACATACATACACGTGTGTGTGTGTGCATGTGTCTATGTATGTTTGTCTATATATAATAATGTTCCTTATGCATACTAATTACTTTAATTGTGTAGGAGGAAAGAAGAATATCATTGGTGAAGTATCAGGTTCATGATGAAACTTCCCAGGTAAGTGGTCACTATCTTGCTTCTTTTTTCATTTATCGTGGATGTGTATATTGCTCTGCCTCCCAAGGAGAGGTTTTTTTTTAAGTTTATTCAAACAATTATTTACATATTGTATTCTGTAGTTTATGTATGTGATAGTTTAATGCTCTGGCTTAGTGTTATTTAATGCTCATCCTTGACCTCGATATTATTACATGTATACGACCTTGATAGGGATATTTCCATAATATTCAATATTTTAAAGCCGACATGGATACAAGTATTGGCACATGTGGATCATTTTTGTCATGGATTATCCATGCCATGTTCAATAATAGAAAGGAAAAAGGAAAACAGAATTTTGTTCTGCAATATGGAAAAAATCCCTTTTTGTCATAACAAAGATAAATAATTAATCAGCATATTTATATGTATTGTTCTCTTAAAAAAGGGTTTTGATGATGGAAAAAACACTCTTTGAAACTTGGGTATATAAATGGACGGTATTCCATATGTTTTGATGGAAATAAAATAAAAAGGAGAATCATATTATTTTGATATTTAAGTAGGCAATCTGAGAACATATACCTCTATTTTTGTATGTATCTTTTCAAATTGCTGTCAGTAGAAAATGAAACCAGCTGTTGAAAAAAGCTCCAGTGTTCCTCACAGAAAAATTATTCTGAATTATACATACATCCTGGAGAATTTTGCGTCAGCAGCTGGATTATGTTCTTACTTTGATGTGTTCCGGTTTTCATTTGGATTCAAATTGTGTGAATTGAAGGCTGATAGACAATAGATTGAGGTTTTGAAGGTTAATTAGGGGAGGGATGTGAAACATATATTGTTAATGTGGATTTGTGCATTCTGCGAGTCCCATTACTTCATCAATTAGATCAAAATACCCTTTTCATTTTTCTCTCTCATCTCTAACAACCGACTCTAACTGTCCTTTCTGTCCTGTCTCTAGTCTCTAACATACACTTCTTTCCAGTAGCTAACCAATCCATATCTATCTAATTAAATAAAAAACAAACAATAAAAATGATCCTCTAGCTTTCATAATCTATATTATTGTAAAAACATTGTTACTTATGGAAAAATCTTTTTTTATTAACAGTCCCTGTTATCTTTTTGGAAAAATATTTCCAATCATTATTTCACATGCAATAGTTTAATTATACTGATTGGTTAATTTGTTCATCTACAAAGTGAGAACTTAAGGAGTTGCAAAGAGAGGAAAACACATGAGAGACACACGTGCTACATGTGGTCAGTAATAGCAATTTTTTAAAAATGAAGATACACTCGTGGGAGAGTAACAATCATTCCAGTTCCCAAGTTAAATATAACATAAAAAAATAATTTCTCCCTGTTTATTGTATCACTTAAGTTGTATGAAATGACACTATGTAAATAGGTGTTAATGGCCCCTCTAAAGGGCATGTGTCGGATACTTGTATCCATGTTGGATCTCAGTGTTATGTTACATGAGAAAGATTTTAGTGATTCACCAGGGTTGTAGTACTATGATATTATAGAGCCTTCATCATGTCATATAGTTTCAACCACTATGGTTATAATTGGCCATGTTGAAATTCCTACAACTGCCAGCCTCTTTGCTTTTGTGGGAAATCCTGCTTATTTGGGAGGCATCAAAATATACAAGTATGTATTTGAACTATTCTTGCTGCTAGTTAGCATTTACTAACCTGATCAGCGTGTTCTGCAATCAACTCTCAAAGGTACTTCAAACTGGCATCAGGCCCATGTATGTATTATGCTTTAATTAAAATTTCGTGTTTCTTCGGCGTTAATCTCCCTATGCTTCTTTAACAAGCGGGGAGGGTTTTAGTGGATGGGTAACGTGACCAACAGGTCTTTTGCCAATCCGTAGCATTTCTTGTAATCTATTTTTGATCACAGTGTGCAACCAGACTTTGTTACAGGTCAGCTTTCATTTAGCCAGTAAGCTTCTAGAAAAATAATGCTGTATAATCTGATCAATTCTGGTAAAGACGAATCATAGCTCCCATCTGATCCCATTGGTCGTGTTCTCTGTTTCAGATGAATTCCATCGATGCAGCCATTGACAGGAGGATATCTGAAAGCAGGCTTGCTGGTCGCATGGCATTCTAGTCTCAATCATCAAAAAGCAGGCATGCAATTTTGCTACCCTTAAAAAAACAACTAATATACCTTTTTTTCTAGGTGATTTGTTGGTGCATACCTCTCTGATATTTATTGTGTTGTTCATTATCTCTATAAATAAAGTTGTAGACAGAATGACTTGAGAGCATCCATGCCTGTGTTGGTTTTATAACATCAATTTAATTTCCAAAGGAGTGAGTTAAGCATTCTGCCTTGTCTACATTTTTTTTTTGAATAAGAGGTGAAAAGATTCTTATGCAATTCTGTCTTTGATCTGTAGTTTATATTTATATTAATTATCTGGAGGCTTGCAGCAGCGTATTGCGTTTATCCACTAGTTTGATAAAGGGACATCGGGATAATGGGGAAAGTGGCAGGATAAAGGGCTAGCATACAACTTATCATTTTTGTAAAATAAAAGTTTAGAATAAAGTATAGACAATTGTTCCAATTTGAATAAAAAATGGAAATTTTTTTGTTCAACATAAAGAGTAAAATTATAGTATATCCTCTCTTTTTATCTTGATTTTGACAAAACAAGGACAGACTGTTCAATTTAATTGGATTTTAATTGTATCTTTCTATTATAATGGAATTCTGATTTTCATTCAAATTTTAATCTCTTCATATCATCTGATGTTTGATTCCAAGAAAAGGGGGGGTTGCAAGAGGGAATTGGAATTGGAAATAAACCAGGGAGGAATTATCCCCACCAGCCAGTTTTTTACCCCACTTCTTTTTTAGCTAATAGGGCAAACTGAAAGCTGATTGTCTCGAATTGTGCCTTGTTTTATCAATGTCTTCCTTCATCCTGCGATCGATCACCTGCACTTTTGGGGACTTTGGGTCACTTTTTCCAACAATTGAAACACTTTTTGTAAATCTTTTGTAAATGTGTTATAAAATTACTGTAATTTCACTTTCTTAGGTGAATACAAATTTGTCCCCAATAAATGAATAATAAATCATATTTTGTCTAGGCATACACAACATCTTGTATATATGTTCTGGAGCAGTATTAATGCTATATTAGACAATTATCAATAATTTTTTTTAAACATTAAAGACTGAGTGCGTTTGGTTGTGCGATTGTAAAATTAATTCTGTAATTGTAAAATCACAATTTTAAATTGTTTAGTTGTACGATTATAAAAACAGTTTCTTGCAATTGTAAGAGCTGTACAATTGCGCAATTAAATGCACCTTAAAAAAATCACAAAATCCTCATCACCCAAAAAAAAAAAAAAGAACAAACAAATCTAATGAGATTAGAAGCTACCTCTGCCAACATTTTTTTTTCTTTTTCGGTGCGGGCGATAACGATTATACCATTTATTATTGAATAGATTCTATGGGAATAGTCCTACATCGATTATGGAGAATAATTTTTCTCATCTTATCTAGTGCCCTTACTCATTGGGCAGCGTCTTAAAAAAAGAGACAAAGGAGAGTGGTTCACGGCTTCACATACACGTATGCATGGCATGGGTAGTGGGTAGGGTGCATTTTGATGTATTATTATTATTATTATTATTATTATTATAATATATAATATATCATTATTATTTTGTTGAATTTTATTTTGAAGTGGTGGGTTAATTTTGAATATTTGTTAAAAGGCTAACAATCATGTTTGGAGCATGCAACTTTCATTTTTACCCTTCTTTACGAAAGAAACGGAAACTCCTACATGCCTTGTAAATTTTCATTGGTTCTATAGATTTTATTATCAATTTTATATAGTTTCATGGAGAGATAGGAAACCCTCAAAGTTGCTATATGCAATTTTTCATTACCATTTCGTTGCATCTTGGGAATGATTTCTCTAGACCCTTTTACAAACTCAATTTTATGAGTAGAGATAAATATCACTTAAACAAAGGCATATATTCATGCCTATTCTTCTTCTGATCAACAACTTCGACATTAAGAGCTAGTTTGATAATGAGATAACGTTTTGAAGATAAGTTGTCCTAATTTTAAAAGATAAAAAGTCAATTAATTTTATTCATATTTATATTTATCATAATTGAGATAAAAAGTGAGAATAAATTCTATCTCAGCTTTCATTTTAAAATCGGAACAACTGTCCATAGTTTATCTCAATTATTATTTTTATATCATATGAGGATAAATTGTCCTTCTACTCACTTATTCTCATAATTACCCGTTATTTCAACACTTATCCCCTTGTCAAATCAGCCCAAAATGTGAGGTTTCGAATGAAATGAAGTCACGGGTCCTTAATACGACAAATGTTCGAAAGTCATACCCTTCACTACCATTCGTTTTTTTATACGGTGATGCTCAATTATTGGTGAAGTGTTGACTGTGAGCGAATGATCCATCCATGCGACCCTAAATCTACTGCACAGGATAATGATATAAAACCAAGAAATGCAGGGAATATATGCTTAGATTGACTTATCCCAAGTCATCCATCAAGTGAATCAAAGGACATCGAATTTCAAAACATGTCGGACAGAATTTTTGTTTTTACTTTACTTAAATAAAAAAATAAAAAAAATGTTAGGAACAATCTTCACATATTTTAATTTTTTAAAAATCATAAACATCATCTGATGAATATATATTTTGATAAAAAAATATATATTGTTTCATTTCAAATTAAATGACTTCATTTTTAATAAATAAAAAAAATTATGAAGGTATATACCTCCCTAAATGACTGTCCGTGAAATTGTTCACAGGACACGAAAGATTATCTAGTGGAAGATTGACAAAACAAGCCCGGAGTATTTTAACGAGGACTATGTGCGTTGATTTTATATTATTATTATTTTGGTGGGTATTTATTAGTTTCTTAATTGCTACCCATTGGAACTTATAATGTAAGGTATCATTGGCGGACCAAGTAAAGGTAGTCCAAAAGACCATTTGTGCAGTCATATTTACCACTTTTATGTTATTGCCACATCCCAATTGAGTTTTTGAATCATATGTATGTTGACATTCAGTGCAATAAAATCTGACCCAACCCGTTTATTATTGAACTGCTTAAACTTTCATCCACTCTGAATTATGGTTCAATTTATCCTCAAAACTTAATAGTATAACAAACCGGTAAAAACAATCAGCTCATTGGTTCTTTATTCATAAAAATATAATTAATTACTTATTAAAATATTAATCTAATAAAATTTAGATTTTATATAATAAAATCATGTTATGATTTTATATAATAAAATCATGTTATGATTTTATATAAAAACATAAAAATAATAAAACTTAAACCTTGAAAAAATTTCTAAAACATTTCACATTTTTTTGTAAAGTTATTTATTAACAATAATTAATATTTTATTATGTCATAATAATGTCAGAATTAAAATCTAATTATCCAAAGGTTAAACCAGTGACCCTTGAATCATTCAATTTTTTGGTTCAATGGATGATTCAATTTTTAAAACATTGTATACATTTATCGCACAATTAAGAGATTATCATGTGCATTGATTTTGAATCATATATTTAGGGTGCTCTTTTGTGGGCCATATCATGCCACCAAATAATGCACTTAGTCATTTTTGTAACTTGTTTTGCAGCTACATACATATACTACATTATCATAGTGTATAAGATTCTTTCATGATGTATGGAGTACTTTTTTTTCTCACAAAGAATAGAGTATATACTATTTTAGGCAGTTGCAAACATGCATTGTTGTTGTGGTGACTATTGACAGGGCCGTAAAACGAACTGCTATGATGGACGGTTACACCACCCTCAAAGTTTTGTAAAACTCCTCCCTGTTCATACTACATTCAACCATTAATTCATTTTGTCGACTTGAGCATCGGAGGATTGTAGCAGGGACGACCACCAGCACCAAACAAAGAAGAGGAAAGATTTGTTCTCTTTTATGATCAAAGTGGATGTTTAATTAATGTAATCATTGGGCGTCAGCTGTTTTTTTTTTTTTTTTTAAGTATATTTATTTTTTTGAAGAATGGTACTCTCCATTATTTTAATGACTGTGTATTTATGTAAAGAGAAGGAAATTAGAGAGCAATTTAGAATACCATTTAAATATGAAAAAAAAGAGAAATAACATATTTCTCTAAATGCAAATTTTCATTCAAATTTTGTTATATCCCAAGTAGAGGTGCAATTCGGTCGGTTTGTGACACCCGACAGGCTCAACAGTTCTAAGAGACTCATGTATCGGGTGAGGGTGAGCTGTTTAATGTCACATCGGCTAATGGAATGAGATAGTATGTATTTATATATGAATACAACTCTTACACAACAAGATGCATTTTAAAGTCGTGGTCCACATAGGCGTAAATCAAATATTTTCTAACATTGTAAGTAATGTAGCGTATAAATACGCCGTCTCTCCATATAATTTGTAGCTATGATATCTACATTAGTAAGCTTGGGGTTTTAATATATATATCCAATTTTTTTTTTCTACCGATTTGGACTGGTTACACTTTTTTTTGAGTTGATTTACAACTTTGTATAAATATTTAAAATATTAGGATTGATAGTATATATTATTATATTATTTTTTATGAAAATTAAGCCCTTTAGCAAACTCAGAAAATATACTCGTGCCTCAAAAACTGCAGTTCGTCTTCTCTTCAACAGCATTGACATTAAGGTGAGGTTTCACATGAAAAGAAGTTATGGGTCCTTGATACGACAAATGTTCGAAAGTCACACTCTTAGCTACCATTCGTTTTTCATATATAGCGATGTGACATTCTTGATGATGTGTGACTCAGCGAATGATCCATTCATGCGACCCCGCGTGGATAGGGACCCTAAATCTACTGCGCATGATAATGATATAAAACCGAGAAATGCAGGGAATATATGATAATAGATGGATTAATGCTATGGGTCTGTTTGAAAATACAGCTTAAAAATTAACTTTTAATTTTTAGCTATTTTATAATTGATGTTTGAGGATGTAATGATGGTGACTATTTTATAAGACACATATTTCGAAGTTCAGTCATTTAGCAAAATCTAATAGAAAAAAATCCATATAACCCCTTATAAATTGTTTGATATCCACATAACACTCTGTGTTTTTCTAAAATCAATATAACCCCCTATAAACACTGGGTAAATCAAAATCAGCCCTTCTATAAGTCAAACTAACCATCGGGTTAATTCCATTTAACTTTATATGTTATATTACTTTTTTAATCCCCACATAAAAAAAACTTTCCTCTCCATTTTCTCCATCACCCCCTTTCATCGTTGTTGAAACCTTGAATGTTATTCCCCTTCTTTGCATTACACATTTATCACACACATCAACAGCAAAGAAATAGACGGGAGGTTGTGAATCTCATAGAAGTGGTTGGTGTAATAAAGGAAAAGATGGTGATGAGGGAGGGGGCAGCGGTGGAGAATGGGTGGTGGTGGGGAGGGGGGGTGGAGGGGTTGTGGTGGGGAGGAGGGAGGAGGGAGGATGGTGGTAGCGGTGGAGGGGGTGTGGGGTGGTGGTGGGCAGTGGTGCTGGCAAGGATAGAGGGAGGGGCAATGGTGGTGGAAGGGGTTTGGTGGTGGTGGAGATGTGGGAAATTTGGGGAAGAAGATGAAAGGTAAAAATGTAATTTAAATGTGTGTATTTAAAATTTTCATTGAATACATGGGTATAATTGGGCAATACTTTTGAAATACGGGTTAACATAACAAAATATTATAAGAATATTTCAATTTTGATAACAGATTTTTAACCCAGGGATTTATTTGGATATATCTATGTATTTACAAGGTGTTATATGGATTTCATAAAATACAGGGGGTTATTTGGATTTTTCTCAATCTAATAATGATGATGCATGTAAGATGACATATTCGATAACAACTTTTAGTTTTTAAAAAGCTAAAACCCTCAAATTATTTTTATACCAAACACACCTTAAGTCTTCCATCAAGTGAATTACAGGACATCGGATTAAATATATGTTCCAATGTCGGCAATTTTGTTTCTACTTAATTTAAATAAAAAAATTATAGAAAAAAACAAAAACTATGCGGATTTGCAATCTTAAAGAGAGGATCGAAACACGAAAGATTATCTAGATGGAAGAATGAAGATTGACTATACAAACTGGGACTACGTTAATTTAGTTTCTTACTTGCTACTCATTGGAACTTATAAGATGAGGTGCCCATGATACCAATTTTACATTGGCAGAACCAAACTGTAAAGGTAGTCCAAAAAGACATCATTTGTGCTGTCACATTTACCACATCATTATGTAATTGCTGCATCTATCCCAATTGAGTTGTTGAATCGCATGTATGTTTACATTCAAGTGTACTCCCAACCTGGTCCACCTTCATCTGCTCTGAATTCTCATTGGATTTATCCTCAAGCCTTGATGGTATAAAAAATTGATACAATTCAATTAACTCACAAGTTCTTTCTAGCTTGAGTTTGACCGATGAGTCATGAGGTCCCTCCGATATAAAAAAAAAATTCACTAGTTCTTCATTCATAAAAATTATAATTAATTACTTATTAAAATATTAAATCTAATAAATTTTTAGATTTTATATAATAAAATCATGTTATGATGCTAAGTAAAAACTTAAAATAAGGATTGCAATTAGAGGCACCCAGATCATTATGATCCCCTCTTGAACACGCATTCAATCGAATCAACTGAAAAACCCCACAATAGTTAGGTTTGAATGTGCAACAATGCCACTGAGTAGTCCACCTTACTAATAAGCTATGTGACTCGAGAGGAAAGATGTTAACACCTATTACAGATAAACAGGGGGGCCATGACCAAACAATATACTTGTAAAAAAATTATAACAAAATAAAATTTAAAGATGATAATTTAAGAAAAAATATCAAAATTCAAGTCATTCAATAACAATCATCGATAAAGATCTCATATATAATTTTGATAATAGTCACAAAAATTAATAGTTCTTGAACATTTAGGTAAATGACTTTCAATAACTGGAGGTGGATTAATATCAGAAGAAGAAAGTGAATCGATTTTCGTGTATAATAGCAATTTCATTTAAAGAATGAATCAATCGTTTTAGACTTCCTCATGGTTGGCCTAAAAGTTCAATTGAAAATCAATAAAATAATTTATCCAAATAAAATAAATAAATAAATCATAACAAAAATATTTTATCAAAACATATACCTCGTTAATATAATACGAGTATATGCTCCGGTGATTTGTATTTAAGCCTATAGGACTAAAATTGGGGTTGAAAAAAAAAAGATTACTCGTATAAAAATTCGAAGAATTGAAGATGAACTTAATATTTTCAAATCTCGCAGCCCAATTAACAAAAATAAATCAAATCCACCAACAAATTAAAAATAAACACAGATCAAATACATAGACGTAAAAAAAAATCAAAACCAAGTATTAAAAAAAAAATATTAAACATTCACTGTGGGTAGGTTGAAGATGCAATTGATGGGTCCGAGATATAACAAGAGACGACGTCATGATGACACACAATTTTTTTCCTAACTTTGTGTGGGGAGTGGGGCATTATTATTGAGCGTTGATACACTAAATCTGTTTTGTAGCCCTAAATATTATGATATCGTAGTATATACTGAGTTATCATAATATATGATGTTTTATTATATTGTATGATGCAAAAAAATTTATCTTTTTTTTAACGTGAAAAAAATTACACTAATATATATCATTATATACTTCATTTTATATAATGTATATCATGATTTAAAAAAAACTAAAACTGATATGGATTAAAATTGAGAGCTAGACATTTCATTTTCCATTATTATTAGGTTTTGTGGCAGTGACCGCCACCACCAACAAAGGAGATCGAGAAGAAGGATTTGCTCTTTTTCGTCCACACAATACATGTAAAATATACTCTGGAAGACAAGATTATGTGAGGTCAACAATGGAAAACGATATCTAATGTGTCCACAACACAAGTAGCCCCTGAAGGGACCACTAGATCAATACACGATCAAACCTTGTTAGGCATTTGTTCTCATCTGCAGAAGATGGCAAGGCCGACTTCGAGTTCATGCATGTATACAATAAAGACAAACGCTGGTGGACCCTTAACGCGTTGTCCACCGTGGTCCATGAAATAAAATGAACAGACGTTACCATGCATGCAATTCCTCCCTATAAAAGGATATATCTCTTAAAGAGCTGCATATCACAAACCACAACATCATTGTTAGTATTAGAGAATGGGCAAGTCAAAGTTTTTAGTGGCCATCTTTTTCTTCCTCTTCATAGGTACCTCTCCATCTCTCCTAACTGACCTACCAGCACTGACTCCCCTGACCGGCGGACAAACCTATACTCCAACACTCCCCAACACACCAACCGTCACGAACCCACCTGTACTAACGAACCCACCAGCGCTTACTAACCCTCCTGCACTCACGAACCCACCTGTTCTAACGAACCCACCAGTGCTTACTAACCCTCCTGCACTCACAAACCCAACAGTGCCGGTGGTGACTGTCCCTCCAGTGGTGACGCTTCCGCCGGTCCTAGCGACGTGTCCGATCGACGGACTAAATCTGAATGTGTGTGTGGGATTGTTGGGTGGTCTGGTGCACATCGGTATAGGCATCGGCGGCGGCGCGGGAGGGGATTGTTGCACCATTCTTGATGGGCTTGCTACTGTGGATGCCGCGGTCTGCCTCTGCACTGCCCTAAGGGCCAAGCTCTTGAATGTCAATCTTGTTTTGCCACTCTCTCTCCATCTCCTTGCTGGTTGTGGGTTGAACCTGCCTACCAACTTCCAGTGTCCAATTGTGTAGTTATGCTGCGCTTTAGCTATGTTTATGCGGAAAACAAAATGTTGGAGACATGATAGCATTAAAGAGAATGCACTATTTCATATAGAAGCATAGTACTCTTTTATTTGTGTTATATTTTTTTTCTTCACGCCTTGGGAAAATGTGTGCATAGGGTATATATCACAAGAGCTGACACACGGTCTCATTTTGCGGTCCTATTTTGCAGTCTCATACACTATGATAGTGTACGTTGCTATTTTTTTTGAAAAAAATAAACTATATTTAAGTATATACTTTAATTCCTATAATAATATATACTTCAATGTGCGAGTATAATTTAAAAAACAATGGTGTGAAATGTAAATTGGAATACACATAAGATTTGACGTATTATTTTCCATGTCACAAGGGAGATGTACAAGCAGTAATCCATTTTTATATTTCTTGTTTGAAATTGTGTTTGTCCAAGGTAGCGTTTAGTAACACAATTGCAAAACTGATTTTCTGTAATTACTGAGATTAAAACTGATTATGCAGGAAACTCTCTCCCCGCAACTTTTTCAAATCGCAGTTTTTGAACACTATTTGTCTGAAATCTGTTTGCAAAAAGCTGTGATTGTAAAACTGTTTGGTTGTACGATTGCAGAACCAGATTCCTACAATCGCAAACGCTGTACAATCGCGCAACCAAATGCGGCCGAAATCTTCAAATTCATGTAATTGTTTAATGGGATACTTTTGAAAGGATTAAAGACGTAAACATCTTTTCAACTCATGAAAATCCACCTACATATCCCTGTCAAAGTGGGATCAGACATAGGGGTCCTTACTCCTTACCTGTTGTGTTTAATCAATATAATACTCTAAGGTACATTCTCGTGATCACATTCTATTCCCTTTCAATTTTACAGTTACTGTAATCCATGTACACACGATATGGACATTCTGGTCCTCAAAATGACCGAATTACCTTTCTCAGTCTCCTCTCATGTTTCATCATTCTTCTCCCTCTCCTAGTTAATAAGCTGTATCATGCATATACCTTGTCGTCCCAGTTGACACCTAGTCTCTTCTCTCCTCACCCCCGCCCGCAGCTTCCCCTACTTCCTCCAATTAGCTGTTCTAGCATCTTCTTCCCTCTCACCGCACTGTACCTCACCTCGGCTGCCTCCCCTTTCTTCAATTAGCTTCCCGAGCTTCTTCTACTCACCGCACCGTACCTCACCCAGATCCCACCTCATCTTGCGGTGGAAGAGGCGGCCAAAGAGTATAATATTTTGAGATGTCTTGTATTCTAGCATTAGATGACCTATAAACAAGGGTCCGAATTTTTATAAGATATTTTGGCCATTTAACCCCTTTTTATATAAAAAATGCTAGAAACATGATGCAATGAGAAGGCATCCGTTCATGGAACAAAGACTGTCTTTTGTTTTTTTTTTGGTCAAAGGGATTTTGTTGTAAAGGTAATTAACATATTGAAAATATGTGTGCTGGTGCCTTAAGCGTGATGTATAAGAATGTAAACCAGGCATGTAACCCTTTTCGTTGTTGCTGCTGCTGGGGAATAGAGGCTCCCATTTAGTGAAGGTGAGAGAACAGTTACAGAGTATTCCATACTTTTTTAAATACTCGTTAAAATACTCTTGGTTAAATATCTTCCGCACAGAACATGCTTTACCAAACATAATGCATATGAAATTCATTATTACATATTGATGTTTAAATTATCTAAAAAATAAGTGAATTATCTCAGTTGTATAGATAGTTTGACGTCCGTTTGGATATGAGTTTAGGTACATTTTGTGTTTGAAAAACTAAAAATTCTCAAACTCAGATCCAAACACATTATCAGCCTTTAACTTTTCAAACTACAATTTTCATTTTTAGACAAAAAAATCTTGCGGATGAAAATCTAATAAAACATAGCTTTTCAAAAGCTGAGCTTGAAACATAAGATTTTAAAAATCTCAGTGTTTCAACCTCACATTCAAATGCACCTTTAAAATATGTACACAACGTCATTGTTTTATAATGCATATGATGCTGGGAAGAATTTGATGAAGAAAAACCTCTCTGTAATAGAGAGGGATATGGCAAATAGAGGAACTATTATTACTTCAATTCAACAAAACCATAAAAAGTTGAAAGACTCTCAGACTTCTTTTAAACTCCAAGTGTCTTTTGGGTAGAGACATATGATCTGTTTGAATAGGAGTATTGGGTAGTTGGATTGGGATTGAGAATCCCAATCCAGATAAATAATTTGTTTGAATAATTTTTTAGAGGAGGATTGTGATTGAAAGAGAGGGATTATGAATCCTTAATTAAGAGGATTGAGAATCCCACTCAAGAGGTGGTATTCCCTCAATCCCTATCTAGGTGGATTGAAAAAAAGACTCTTTTACCCAGACTTTACATCTCCTTTTTTTAATCATCTCCTTTTTCTAATAATAACCGACTCCCCCATGAATCTTAACTCTCGCCAAATATTAAAAAAAATATTTTGTTATGATTAAATGTGTTTTTTTAAACTTATCTGATTATTTTTATCTAATGTTTTTACCATTGCTTATTAATAATTTATTTTATTTTACTTGTGTTGCCAACATATTGGTTGTTGGAAAGCTACACACATTTATAGAGAAGGTAACACCCTTGCTGACTTGGCCGCAGCATACGAGTCTTCAAAGGGGGGAATCAATCTCAATCCTAGTCACCTCTGACAAGAAATGATAGATGCAATTGAACAAGATAGGAGAATGCAAAGCTACATACGAAACAGCTAATCTATGGATATACAGGGGACTGAACATGGTTTTCTTGTCCCCTTCTCTTTTTGTAATTGCTGTACTTGGTAAGAGGAGTTTACAAAGGAAGACCACCTCCCTTCCCAGTGGTTTTTCTGAGCTCTTCTTCACCCCTACATTCCTTTTGTTTGAATTGTGCATTTGTAAAGTTTTCTTATAGAAATACAACACTTTGATTAGCAATAATAATAATAAAAACATATTGGTTGTTGATGTGACGATATTGAAGAAAAATTTATTTTTAAAAAAATATGAATTTCGATACTATAACATTGAAAAAAATTAATCTTTGCTAGAAATTTTATTAAATAAAGGGTAATTTTGGAAGATGTGTGTGTGTTAAATAATGTAAAATTGAATATGAGTTAATATATGTTGGATTTTGTAGAAAGGGTATTTTTGAAAATATATATTTTTTATATTGTAATTTAAACATTACCAAACGCATGATTGGAATTGGGAATCTCAATTATGTTTTCTGAATCTTGTTCTATACCAAATAAGTTGACATGATTTCCCATCTCAATCCATTTGGATTTAAAATCTCAGGATTCACAGAATCCTAATCCCACTTGTCAACCAAACAGACCCATATAAGGTATTATAGGGGTTATACATCTTTGAATAGATGAGACAGTGTAGTGGGGGCAGTGCAAAATGTTTGATTGACAGGTAGGACCTTATACTTTTGGTGAGAATTAGCAATTCCATGGGGGGTGGTGGAATCCCAATACTAGGTTATACCCCTTTATTCTTGCATCCGAATTCCCACTAATTCTACCCAACCAATCAGTTACAAAAGGTTTATACCGCCCAATTCCATGTTATTCCACTTCTATGACTGTATCCAAACATGGCAAATGAGAAATAATAATAATAAACTCAATTGCTAGGACCTATTTATAGGGACTTGAGTTTATTGAAATAGGATAATATCTTATCTAAATTCCAGCCACTCTAACAAATCAATGGATTCCTAACACATAATCCTAACAATTGAAATCTAACAAATCCTAACAAATTTATTTTCAAATCCATAAATAAAATCTATGGTTACATAGTAAAACCCTAAAATAATTATTTGAACTAATTACTTAAATAAAATAATAAAATAATCAAAACAAAATAATCAAAACATTCCTTTTTAATTTGCATCATTCTCTTCGGGCTGGAGAGAGTTCATCCTCAAACTCAGAGGGTTTCATTCTTGATCAACATGAGGTGGGGTAAATCTTGATGGTTGAGGGCCTCGTTATCTTCATGGATGCTTCGCGGTGGTTTTTTCCTCATCACAAGGAAGGTGGGTCGAAGTGGAATTGAATATTCAAGTTGTGGTTAATATCGATGTCACGGGTTTCCTCATATGACACATCTCAAGGAAGTCCTTAGTATGTCTTATTACTCAAGTAGTCCAAGTGTTTTTGTGTAGATAGAGTTCTAATCAAGTATTTGATTCTACTTGAGCGTGCACTTTGTGTGAGTTTGTTGAATATTGAGAGTAATTTGATTTGAGACTTCTACACCGGGAGAAGTCAAATAACACTTTAAGCGTAATGCACTACAAGAAAAAGCACTATTTGTGACGGATTTTTTGCGATGGCTTACAAAAACCGTCGCAAATGTTCATAATGTTGACAGTAATTTTTGACTTTTGCGGAAAAATAAATAGTTGCGGCGGGTACACTTCTACCGTCGCGAATAATGCATAACTTGGCAGTCCAACCCCTATTCGAAATGAAAGAATCTTCTAAGGGGGTGTGACATGCAAAAAACCCCTCTTTTTCGTAGCCTTCCCATGGAAAAATCCGAAGGTTCATTTTTTCCCTTTTTTCCTTTGTATCAAAGCCGTCCTCCGTTCATAAAAAAAACTCTAACAAAAACTTTGATCAAACACTATTGTCGTTGTCCGCTTCGACTCGTCCGACTTCGATCGCCGCCGCCGTCCGCTTTGACCTGTCCGACTTCGATCGCCGCTGCCATCCGACTTCAATCGCCATTTGATCTGTCCGCTTTGACACGCCGTCTGCTTCGATGAAACCGCCGTCACCGTCTGCTTCGATGAAACCGTTGTCGCTCTCCGCTTTGATCAAACCATCGAACATTCACCGGCGATCTAAAGGAGGAAAGCATTGGCCGCCGGTGGATCTGATCCTTCCATTACAGAACTCTTTGGACTCACTCCGGTATTACACACTGACATCCTCCGAGCTCGAAATATCTCGGAGGATCGCAACTCCGGTATTACCCTTAATTAGTGATAATCAATTTATTTTTGGGTTTTTTTTTATCGAATTAGGTTTTGTTTTCATCGATTGAAGCTTGAATTCCTCGATTACCCGTTTTTTATGGAATTAGGGCTTCCTTCTCATCCTGAGTCGTCTCTTTGTTTGCAATGAAAAATTTTAGGTTTTGATCCGGTCTCTGTGATTTTTTGCTAGTGATATGTGTTTTTTTAACTTTCTAACTCAACGGCAGGCATGTCTACATCAGCATGATGCTCCCAGGTTTTGTTCGATTGATAATAAGGTGTTCCTGGATTGCACGAACCTGCAATGATTTTTTGAATAGATAAATAGATATCTCATATTGGGATTTATGGGATTAGCTCCATCAAGTCTGTCTTTGTTGAATGTTTGCTGATAATATTGCTTATTCTTCCCCTGCGATGTAGGTCCTTCCATTTGCTCGTGAGATGTTACAACTTGTTCTTCGTACTAACCTCATGTTCTTTTATTTTGAAGGTGATTATTGAGTCTTATAGTTTCCTTGATTTTCAAAATTCCATTGAGAAAACCGAATTATGACTGATCTGGTTGTAGGCCAGGAATGCCGTTGTTGTAGTTTTGTGAGTATATGTAGTCTTTCTATAGCAATAATATATTTTAGATGTATATTGCGGGTCTATACTATCATATATCAAAGCGTGCTGCCGGAATTCGTTATGTTTTTATTGGGAAACAATTGAATCAAAGGCCGAGGTACAGACTGGAACTGAATTTTTAGCTAATCACATGTATAAGTTCCTTCTACATGAAAACATTAGCTCAATAAGTATTAGTCAGTATTGTTGAAATTTCTCATTTGGTTAGTTTAGTATTCCTCTAGTCATATTTCACTTTATCACATCCATTCTTTCTTGTGTATAACAATTATCTTCTCTATACTTTATCACACGGAGTCATTCTTGTATTAAAAAAATTGTCCTTTTTTGTGATCATGGTATTAAAAAATTATCTTCCCCTTGTCATTTTGTTTCTATTTGAAAAGTGTCTTCTTTATGCTTTGTCACATGGAGTCAAAAATGTATTTAAAAATTATTTTTTGATGTAATGGTATTCAAAGCATGTCTCCCCCATCTCATTTCGTTTATTTGTAAAAATTATACTTGACTCTTTTTCTTTATACATATCTTATGTTATGAAGCCTGTTTCTGATTGATATATAAATTCACAGATACCAGATTCTGGGTGTTTTCCTCTTGATCCAATGTGCATTATTGCTGCGGAAGAGCTGCGTAGGAGCAATTTATCTTCCATAAGTTCAGTTCATCATATAGCATTTCACAGCCAATAGAGTTCCACAGGTTTGGCAATCATTAACTCAAATCATTGAAACATTTTTCACATTGTGTGCCTTTTCAAAATTTATCTCATTACAATTCAATTGTATGTTCCACTGTTTACCAAAAAAATGTATATTCCACTTTTGGAGTATCTTCAATCAGGTACTTGGGGCCCAACATTCAGTGGAAAATATTGTATAACTGGAAAATAGCAAGTTGTGTTAATCATATTGTTATGATTAACTCAAATTTTAGGTTAAAAGAGACCAAGTTGTGTTAATCAATGATTAACTTAAAAGCTTGGAAATACTGCACCCAAGCTGTTAGTGCCTAAATAATTGTATAGGTCGAGAAAGTGGCGGAAATGGAAAAGTGAGATTTATCTTGAACTTGGAAAAGTGTTTATCTAAAAACCCACCCCATTGCTACCCCTAGTTTCTACTGTCCATCCTATTACATGCATATGCTATATTAACCAAAGATGTACTATTGTCGCCTGCCTTGATGAACACAGATGACATCCACTTGCCATCCTCTCCTCAAGATAAATCTAGGAATATTTTATATTGTTATGTTCTTTATTCATGTATTTTGTTATATTGTTATGTCAGTCAGTGAATATTTTATATTGTTATGTTTTTTATTCATGTATTTTGTGAAAGTCTTTGTTATCAAGACCCTAACATTTTCATATCCTCTTTTTTTAGAATGTAAAACATGTGGCTCTTCAATATATCCAGTTAGTGATTCCCAGCCTTGCAGGAGAAGAAGCTTTGTTTAATAACAAAATGAATCATGCAATTTTGTGACACATTGTTTTTGCTTGGCCTGCAGTGAAGCCTTCTTACTAATGGTTTTAGATTACTTAAAGTTGGTGGGTTGCTTGTTTACAGTACTTGCAGGTATCTAGTGGCCAAACCCTCTGAATTTTTTATCAGTCATAACATTGTTCACAAATTTTTTACTAACTTAAGCATGGTTGATTCGAGCTGATCAGTCCCTGATGTTTATACTGCGTTCGCTATGATTTGATTGAAAACAAAAATGGACTATACAATTTGTTTGTTTTTATCAAAAACATATTTATGAACCTGTCACTTGTTCTTGGTAATAAACAGTTTGACGGTTGCTCAAATGAGGATGTATAGTGAAGCAGTTTTTTCCAGGAATTCTGCCACTGTTTGTGTTCACTATACACCACTTCCAATGTTATCAGATTTATTATTTATTACTGATAAGTTATACACCAATTGCCGCTGTTTGTCTGAACCAGATGAAAATGGTTGGTTCTTTATTTATTATTTATTTCATTTTATTTGCATTCTTCTTTCCATTGGATGTTTTTATATAATTAGTGACATTAGCCCTAGTTTGTGACTTGAACTGAATGCTTACATTCTCAACATGTACTTTTTGTTGGATTTGTTTTTAAGTGTTACAAGAATTCTTCCCTTTTTTAATGGATATTTCTATAGCTTTGTGGTTCCTTTTTTGTTATAAGATCTGATTTATGCATAATTAGCAACCTTAGCCTTAATTTTTTAGAAAATCTAGCTGTTTTTGTAGTTATCTGTTATATTTGAGTGCATAGATTACCATTTTTGAAATACGAATCACTGAATCACATCTGAAGTAGCATTCAGCAGTAGAAACATAAACATTTTTTTAAGAACTCAACCTGTGTGTCCACAGTTTAGATGGAAGTTAAGATTAATACCCGTCGAACAATCTTCTCATTTTCCTCAAAAAATGTGTGGGCCTCTATTGTTTCCAAATCATTTTATATAAGTTGGTCTTAAAAATGTATTTCTGAATTTTGCAATGCTGCATGGATCTTCATGAGATATGAAATTGATCAGCCAGGTTGGAGGATATATCAAAGACCAGATGAGAAGTCTGGAGGACATGGTGTTGGGTGGAGTCCAATAATTCCTTACAAGTTTAAAGTCCCCCAGGACTGGGATGACGTAAATTTTTTCTCAATTAATGAAGGGTTACCTTTTTTATAATGAGTTCTCCTTGCCATTTTATAAGTAAATGCATTAATTGGAATGTAAGACCTCACTTTTTTATGTATGGTTTAATCACCAGTCCTCCTAGTGGTTAATCAGATTGACATCTATATTTTTTCCCCCTTTTCTACAGGTCCTGTTATGGTTCCAATTACACTGTGCAATGTCTCCTCCCACCACTAGTGAAGCTAAACTGGCTAATTCATGAATTGCCTTCAAATGGTAACAAATTTTGAAGTGAAGGAATAAAACAAATTTTTCTTTGGTGGGATCAGAGCTAGACCTCGTAGATATTTATCAGAACTTTCTGTTTTACATGAACAAACAATGAACATTTTTTATTAGTTAACTGGTCTATCATTTTGGATGGAGACATGATTTGATGTTTATGCTATATTGAAGAGAGTTTTTTTTTATGTATTTGAAGACCCCACTATGAGCTCTAGCTTCTTCGTTGCTTGACATTTTCAATTCCCACAAGTGAGATGGAGTTGTGTTGGTTTGATTTTATAGGCCTAACAAAAATATTTATTTTTATTTTTATTTTTATTTTTATTTTTGATCTTGCGGATCTATTGTAGACTTGGTCTTTATGTGAATATGTATATTACAGGTTAAATGTAAAAGTTTTAAAAAATCTAAATGAAGCAAGCAACATTGAAAAGATGAAGAAAAAAAACATTATTTGCGACGGTTTAAGCCCTGGACGCAAAAGCCAAAAACTTGTGAAAAAATATAATTTGCGATAGTAAACTCATCTGTCGCAAAAGATGTACTTTACATAGTTAAATAAAAATGAGATTTTTTGCGACGGTAAAAAATCCGCTATAAAAGGTATCTGCGACGGTTAAAAACCGCTGCTAATTTTTTTCATCGCAAAACGGAGCCAAAACCGTCGCAAAAGAGTATTTGCGACGGTTTTGAGACTATTTGCGACGGTTGTAAACCGTCGCAAAAAACAGTTTTTTCTTGTAGTCATGGTGGGCTTCTTCTGTCCATTTATCTCTCACTTCCTCTCTATTGTTTCAGTTTTTTATATTGATGTGTTTTTGTATTTTCACCCCATCTTGATTTAGTTCAGTAACAATGGTTAATTTGTTTCCGACAGTCCGTTGTGCGCTATGAAATATTAGTTATCCTTAAAATACTCATATATGATGTTTGTTTCTTATCTGTGGATTGTTAAACAGGGATCTGGTCTTATTGAAAAAATTCAATATATGTGGCCATGTGGGTCTTTACAAGGTGGGTCCAGGTTAATGTATATGAAAGAATGGATGGTATATAATGGCAGTAATTGATCCTCGATCAGTCTTTAGGATGTCGGCAAGTGTACGTGTTAACGCGAGCGATTCAGTGCGGGAATGCGGGAAACGACGTCGATCGTTCGATCGCGGGTCCATCGCATCCAACGGTCGAGATAAATCGCACCCGACCGTCCGATGCGATGGACCCGTGATCGACGGCCCGTGATCGCTTCCCGCACGACCGCATTCCCGCACTGAATCGGCTCCCACGTGTTAATGTTAACTCAATAATTTTTCAACATATGCAAAGACAATATGTCACTTCTTAATCCCAACATGTTATAATCTGATGCCGGGGCATTCTACTCAATTATAGATGGGTCAAATGCAAATGATCAATTTTATGGAACAAAATGAAGCTCAAAACATGTCCAACAAGACCAACTCATGATTTGACTATTTCAAACCAACACCTAATCCACCAAACACATTAATATGGTCCATCCAAGGTTCTCTAGAAGCAATATTGATTATCTCTTAAGTGTTAATTGAGTCATTGATTTTTTCTTAAAAGATGATATTTTATAAGTCGTGTTTCAAATTTTGGAACATAACACTCTCTTTAAATCATATTTTATAAGTCTTGTAAGTTGTAGTCAAAATCTTGTAAGTTGTAATACACATATCCAAAGTTTTGGAATGAGTTTCTATTTATGTTTCAAGACATTGGAAGAGTGCAGGACAACCAATATCTTGTTGCCTAGTTATGATACTTGTTTCATTCATTTGCCTATTAATAAGGTTGTAAGATGGATGAAAATAAAAAAAGTAAAGTTCAATTGAGATTATATATTCAAAGTGAGCATAAAAGTGTACTCTCTAGTACAAACTTATCTCTTATCCTATTTTTTATGGGAGTTGAAGGTGACGAGAACCAATCTCTTATCCTACTTTTGTTTGATCATAACTGATCCATTGAAGGTGGTGAGCATCCTCTTATCCTTCTTCGCCCGATCGATCAATCCATTTGAGGTGGCGAGATCTCTGATCTCAATCCTCATCATAATCCGTCAAGTTTAATTAAACTAACATTTCAAATTAATACTGAGACACCAAATTAATTTGAAATCACAGTATGATTTGACTCAACAATTTGCATTATTTATAGAAGAAGATAAACCAATTTCAAACAAAGCAGACCAGTATGATGAATGGTGCTGTAGTTTTGCCTGATGGTCAGGCAAGATTTTGTGGTGAGTAATTCTGTGGTGATGCATCATTTTCTGTGGTAGGGCCAACTCAAGATTATGTGGTGAGCAGAAGTCATGGAAACATTTGTCTGCAGCAATGCCGACTACCATGCAAGTTGATCAATAAAACCGCGTCGTATAAATAACATCTCTAACGAAGACAATAACAGAGGATTGGCGCGTGGTCCACCCAATTCACTATAAAGTGAAGACATCACAAGTGCCATGTACGTAATTCAAAACACTCAAACTACACTCAAATTAATCTAGTGAAGGCATGGGGAAGTCCAAGACCATTTTAGCCAATCTACTTGTCTTCTTTGTCACTCTAAAAATAGCCCATGCTTGTTCATACTGCCCAACTGAACCACCTCCAGTAGTGCATGAACCACCTGTTGTGGTTCCAAAGCCCCCCACCTATGAATATCCACCTACCAATCCTGTGCCAAAGCGACCTCCAGTCGTAAAGCCACCGACGATCCCTTACACACCTACAAACCCAAATCCTCCTGTTCTCCCCATTCCGCAGTCTTCTTGCCCTATCAACGCACTTAAGCTGGATGCGTGTGTGAGCTTGTTGAGTGATTTGGTTCATATCAGTATAGGTAGTCAAGCTACTGAGGCTTGTTGCCCAGTTCTTGAGGGACTTGCCGACCTTGACGCAGCGCTCTGTCTTTGCACTGCAATTAGAGTGAAAGCTTTGAATGTTAATGTCGTTTTGCCGGTTGCCCTCCAGGTCCTTGCAGACTGCGGGAAGCACTGTCCTTCGGACTACCAGTGTCCTAATTACTGAAAGTAAGTTCAAATATAACTACAACAAAATAGGATTTTGATGATAGACATTTTGAATAGCTGTTATCTAAAACTATGGTAAGGTGACAGTGAATAATGCATATCACAATAAACGTAGTTTTTTGTGACGGTTATGTTTTGTTTGTCACAAAATTTTATGTGACAGTTTTGCTTAAAATGCCTTACACATAAATATCAGTTATCATGACACATATGCTAAAAAAAGTTACAAATGATATTTATTAGGTGACAAATATTTTGACGGACATTTGTGTCCATCACCTATACTGTCGACCTATGGTAACGGGTGTGTCTGCCACCATATGCCACGTACGGTGATATACATGCTTTGACCTGCACAAAAACCAATGGTGACTGGTTCAACTGCGACGCACGTCCGAGCAACACAATATGTTTTCTGTGTCAAACTTATAGGTTTTGATGACGGTTTTCGTTCTTCATCAAAACCCTATTTTGTTGTAGTTATATGTATCACATATATAGCAGTACTACAATGTCAGTGGTTGCATTTTGTGTTCTCTGGGTTTTCTGAAGATATGAAATAAGGCTTTAAACATTAAATACTTTAATTAACTACTCATTTATTTGTATTTTTTACAGGTTGACACCAGGTGTAAGAAGGCCAAATGGAGAAGGCGTTGCTTCTCTTCTATCTATATGTATTTTGTTGTTGATCAAGTAACTACTGTGCTTTATGGAGTGTACTTGTATGGAGTGTTGTTGACACAATGTGTTTCAAATAGTAAATAAAAGAATGCAACTCTTCATAGGTTGTATTCCAAATATAACTTTGTCAATTCCTAATTCTTATGGATCTAAAAGAATGAAATGACATCAACACTAGAAAAAAAATGCCATTCTTATTCATTCTTATTTGAGTGAGCATAGAATCAATAGTGATATGTGGTGCTTGAGATTCAAGCTCAAACACTATTACTCCACGCTTTGAAATCCAGAACCAGGCCCGGCCCTGGGTAGAGGCCACCAAGGCCACTGCCTAGGGCCCCCACCCAGGGAGGGGCCCCCACTCCTGGCCCATACAGTTTAAGCCCATGAAAAAAATTTAAACTAACTGCCTGGTTATTAGTCATTACTCACCCCAGGGCCCATCCGCCCAGGCCCAATAACATATATCATACATCCCCCAAGTATTCACAACCCAAAGTTCTTATTGTTGTAGCAGTGAATGGTTGAACAAATAAAACTCTCTTTTAAGGTATTTTTATATTTTTTTTCATTCTATTAAGATCAATTTTTTTGTTGCTTTTCAAGTTTTATTTAGGATTATATCTTTTTTAGAGTAGTAGATGCGTTTTTTTTAATTAGGTGCATGATTTTTTTAAAAGGGATATGCAATAATTTTTTTTAAATGTATATAAGGCCCCGCTTTAAAAGTTCGCCTAGGGCCCCATTAAAAAAAAATTTCTTAGGGCCGGCCCTGTCCAAAACGATCTTATCCAAACAGTTCGTTGTATCTGTGTGACTTTGTCCACATCAAGTGGTGGAAATAGTTTTGACACAAGAAATCTACATTTTCCCATGCATCCACTACAGCTCACAGTTGTGAAGGATGATGTTGCAGCTAAAAAAAAAAATCATTCTTTCTGTGAATAATTATTTGATATATCACAATATTTTGATGGGTAAAATGCATTTGGACCCCATGAAATTTTTGAAACTTGCAGAAGCACCTCCTGAAGTTCAAAAACATACATTTACACCCCTTATCGTTAGATTTTCCGTTAAGATGTGACAAAAGCACTTTAAAATTACTATTTTAGCCTTAATTTTGTAGATACCCAAAAAAGAGCCAAATTAACTTTGGATATGTTTTGTAAATATTAATTACTACCATAATCAAATCTTCAAATATATTTAGATCAATTTATTGTGAGAATTAACTCACATGAAAGTTAATTAAAAGGTGAAAATATGATAATGATTTAATTAAATGGGTAAAATCGTACTTTTATTCGATTTTAACAGAATATCTAACGGCAGGGGGTGTAAGTGCATGTTTTGAAACTTCAGGGGGTGTTACTGCAGGTTTCAAAGACTTTAGGGGGTTCAAACGTAATTTACCCTATTTTGATCTACAACATATTTATGTTGGAATAGAACGGAATGGAACCGAAAAGAACAATTTTAACTTCGAGGCACGTAGAGAATATGCTTTCTTTAAGCGATATTTGCTCCCACTTCTTAACGAAGTTGTTGTAGGGATTCTCTGCAAGCCCACTCTCAGATACAAAGAAGCCTTATTAGTCTTGCGGTCACCAAAATGAAAGTCTAAAAATGACTCTCTTTGGATTCTGTGTTTATGGCATATATGGATGCAAGTCTAACATGTTATTTTTGGATTGAATGAATCTTTTCGAGGAGGAAGAAGAAGATAGATAATCTACATATCTGATATCCCCTATTTAAAGACTATCATAACTATTCTCAACAGTTATCACAACTGTCCCCAACAGTTGGAGACAGTTATAACTATCTAGCAGTTAATTTCAAATTTAAATCTCAACTGTTTGATCTCATCATCAATCAACTGCTCTTGATTGATCTCTCATATTCAATGGTGATATTTAATTAATTGGATTTTACACACATAATGCATCACACAAAATGTTTAAAAATTAATGCACTATTAAAACATTATAAGCATTTAATGCGATTGATGCGAAAGTGCTAAGTGCTAAATGCTAATAATAAAATTATGCATGTGCACACACACATTCGATGCACGTGCAAATCAATGTGCACTTGTACTTGCTACACATCAACAACATGTGTGTTATGTCCTCCTTTATATACTACTCCAATCTAAACATTTTAACTAATGTGAGACTTGAAAACTCTCTTTACAAAACTCAATGTTACAATACAAAGTAAATAAAACTACATGAAAAATATGATTATATTAAATCACATTCTACAGTCCCCCACTTGATTTAATATAATCTGATTACAATATCTACCATAAACATGATGTCACCATGCATACATAAAGGTATCTTTCAATTTGAAACTTCACTTAGTGCAAGTAATTCAAAATCCAACTAAATTGGTGGTAGCCTTGGCCTTGAACCATCTATTTTATTGGTCGAATCGGAAATACAACACACATACAACATCCAGTATAAACGAGAGTCCAACAACTTGCTCAGCACTATTAATTGCCTTTGTGCTACCCGGTTTCATGAACGATCTAGAGAGAAACTCTAACTCTCTTGAGAGGCAGCACCACCTCGATGTTCATATAGGTGAAGTCGTTCCAGTGTCTCTGTTATATTTAGACACTTGTCCTAAAACTGTTACTTCATTAAGAGTTTGATAACTCATCCCTCAAAATTATAACAGCCAACACTATTTTTTTTTAAGACAATTGATTTAGTGTTGTAAAATTACAACAATAAATGCCTTGTTTTTACCCATTGAACTAATAAATCGGTTACAAACTGATTATAAGTTGGGTTTCCATCATCCAGTGGTCCTAGCTAACAGTCCAAGAGTTTTAACCCCCATCCCCTTAGATGTGATTTTCACTAATTCCCTCGATAGGCTTTTGGTAAATGGATCAGCCAAATTATTACTTGATCTCACATATGTGATTGCGATCACTCCATCATTTATTAATTGTCTAACATATTCATGTCTTAGACTTATATGTCTAGACTTATCATTGTATGTCCCACTATATTCTCCTGATAGTGTCACCTCACTATCACAATAAATTGATATTGCTGGAGCATGGATTGAACATACAGGAATATCCATTAAGAAATTTCTTCACCATTCAACCTCTTTGCTAGTAGCGGCTAAGACTATAAATTCTGACTTCATAGTCGAGTGTGAAATACATGTCTGTTTCTTGCTTTCCAAGAAACAACAGCACCACCTATATTGATTATCAGATCATTGTGAATATATGCATATTTTAATATTTATTTAGAGTTGGGATTTTCGATAGGCTTTTAAGGTGAGTTGCAGATTGTAAGTCTATTAGGTATGAGCTTTTTGGATTATTGGGATTAGTGTTGTTTTAAGTTGGTTATCAGTTGTTTGGGTCGTGATTGAATGGTTTCTGATTTATTATTGCATAATTGTTATGCTAGGTTATCCATGTGCGATTGTGTGGCTTTCATGCACGTGCATCGATTTGTTTTGTATGGACTAGAGGTGAGTAAACTTGAATCTCATATGTAGATTTCAAAGAATATATTATGTATTCATGTTAGGACCGTCTTACTTTACAAAATATAACTGCTAGTTTTGATATAAAAACATGAGCATGTTTTTGTTGATATATTTATCATGATATGATTGGTATGTTAAGACTGCATGCTCTATTATTTGTGATTTTTAAGATATGATAGGTTATCAATGCATCCATTTCATCTAGGTGGCCAACGTCTAGGTGGGCATACGTATACGTGATCAGATCCGAGAACATAGAAACCAAGTCTTTGTGGCTATGTCTATATGGTCATGCCTGAAAAAAGCCCCGCGAGCTAGGTGCTGTGAAGATGGACATGCGTGTTCGTGGTGCTGCATGCATCATGTTAGATATGATTGTGTGTGTGTGTATATTATTATTGCATGTCTTGGTGGCCTTGTTGTATATTTATTTTCTTGATATATTACATGTTTGTGTCAACATATTATGATATTGATATTTGAATATAAATATATTAACGGGAAAATGATGGTCCATTCACTGAGCGTGTTGTAGCTCACCCCTCCTTATTCCCCTTTTCAGATTAAAGGCTTAGAGTGGTGGATCTCATGTAGCTGTGGATGAGATCATGTTTTCTAGAATGCTAAACTCTGCATAGAAGGTGTTGGCCATTTCTTTGGCGTGTAGACGCCCCTAATTAAAGTACTATGAGATTTGAGGAATTAAGTTAACGCAACCGGATTTCACGCTTTAAAATGGAGTTGTGGATTCGGGGGCATTACAAGTCACATCTAGTTTCCTGGTTGTTTGGGTCCTCAAGCGGTGTGCATTTTCTTCTTTCTCTTAGCATTCCCTCCCTATTCCCCTCATTTCAGTTCATTTGTACGGTTGTTCTAGTATATGAATGAACTACCATTAAAAAAAAAAAAAACTGCCCCTGCAGACAAGCTAGTATTTATAATTCTACGTATCTTTTGTGCTTGAAAATCCAACCGAGGGAGTCTCCACTGTTTGTATCAAGCTTCGAGCCAATTGATCTGCTACAATGGCATGGTGTCGATCAACCTTGACCCATTCAATACACCCATTTTGTTGGAGAGATCGCATATGCCTCACCAGCAGTTGCATCATTGGTAGTCCATCTATTGTCGAGGAAAACACATATGTGAGTAAAGCCATGCAACCTCGCTTGTTCAACCTCGCTTGTTCAACACCCAAGCACACGGCCTGTGCCTCCGCTAACAGGGTGGAAGCCCACGGCAAACTTTCCACTCCCTCTTACACGAAATGGATTGTCCACTACAAGCACATGTGCTCCTCCAGCCGCCCGTGTCGGCACACACATGCTAGCATCTGTAATAACATATCCCACAGACCTGAAGTTTTGCTGCATCGAGATTGATGGCATCTAAGTGGGAGCTGGGAAATTAGGTCCTCGGCCCAGTGGCGGCTCCAGAAAGTTTCATTGATGAGGTCATTAAAATAAATAAATTTTATAAAATTTTAAAAAAATCAATTTTCATCATATATTTATAAAAAAAACATAATATTTCATTTTGAAAATATAACTTAAATTTATATAAAAAAATCATCAAAGAAAAGAGATCAATGATTTCTAATATATAAACTTTTACAATTGTCATCGATAAAATTTTATATTTTGAATTTGTTGTATATATAATAATTTCATTATCAACGTTATCGAATATTTTTTCAATGTATGTTATCAAACAATCATTTATCCACTGATCTCCTATTCTATTACGTGATCAGCACATCTTTATTGATGTGTATAGGTGATGGACGAGTTCACAGATAACGGCGATTTTTTAAAAAATTATGAAGTAATGGTCGCACTATTTTTTCATTGTAAGTGGGTGTAGGCTTTTTAATGGGTCTATGAGCTGATTTATTTTAAAAAAATTTGATTCGTCCAAGAGCAAGAAAAGTCTGTGCTCTTCCATTTTTTTTCCTAGGAACTTCAAAACCTCCTATGGGACTGAAAGTAGATTTGAGGGCCAAATACATAATGAAAGCTTGGAAAAAACAATCTTTTGATGAAAGCTTACACTGAAACTAAAAAATAGTTTCAAATCCAACAAGTGTTTTTCAATCAGCCCGACACCATTCATTATTTTGAAACCAATCAAGGAGTTGGATTTGGGGGAATTGTGTATGTGGGTCTATAATCTAATGTGGCCATTGATATTATCACGTATCCATATTGACTGGTTCAGAGCTAAATTTCTTCATAGAATATGGTGAGCGTCAAAACTCAAATGCTAAAACAGTATAAATAGATATTAAAATTCATAGTACAAAAGAAGGTAGAATAGAAAACAATTTCAACTAATGTTCATATATTATATTTCAATAAATAAATAATGTTTGATGCATAAGGGAAAAAAATTCTTCTATCACACAAATTCTGGCCCAGACTTGGAGGCTCATCACTAATAACCATGTTTCTGATCAAAGATTATGTTGGATGAATCATCATGTAAATAGGTGATAATATCCTTGGGCAGTGAAGTGAAAAGTTTAGCATTTGATCTTTCAAATAAAAAATATCATTTCCTAGCTGATTTTTTCCTTTTTGTTTTTAAATTCTATATAATGGCTATGATAGCAAGCCATAATCCCAAGTAAAGTCCGCCCACCAAATTTTTAAAGGAGTTTATGAAAGGAGAAATGACAAAACACTAAAATGCATTCACGTATTCCTCTTGGCAGTGACATGAGTTTATTTTTGTAATCCCCTCTATTGAATTATTTTTGTAAATTTTCAAAAATAACCCTTCAAAAAAAAAAGAATTTTAATTTTAACTCCGAGATCAAACTATTAGCAAAACTGACCATGAGACAAGTTTGACCTCGGTCAACGCGCCACGTTGACGTGCTGACTGGGCGAGGAAGTGCCACGGCGGAGACGTGATCCAAAATCACGTCACCTCTATATTAATTACCCCACGCGCGCGCGCGCGGGGTGCGTGCATGTCTCCCCTTGGGGGAGACATGATTTTGAATCACGTCTCCCCCCGGGAGACATGCATGTACCCCGCGTGCGCGGCGCGGTTCAACGCGCGCGCGCGCGGGGTAATTTTTTTTTCTTTAATTTTTTTAATAATATATAAATAAATAAGAGGAAATAAAAATTTAATTTTATAAGATATTCATTTTATAAGATATTCATTCATGGGATTATGTTTCAAAGAAAAAAAATTATAAGCTTTATCACAAACTTTGTTCGACCAAGTTCTATCGTCCAAAACTTAAAATGACGACCAAGTTCTGTCGTCCAAAACTTAAAATAATGATCAAATTTGATCGACCTGATCGGATCGGTGAGAACAAAAAAATATCAATTTTTTTTCGATGGTGGGTTAAGGGAATCTCTCCGTGGAGATAGACGTGGCCTTTCCTATATCCAGATTTCATGTGGTCCCCTCCTTTCTCTGGCTTTTAAAGGTTTAGGGTTTTATAGTACCCAAAAAAGTTGGTACTCTCTCCCTCTTTTAGGGACCACAAAATCACCACATGATCATACTTCCCTGAGAGGGTTTTTAAGAAGTGGAGTTCTTGACCAGCAGAGACAGACCAGTCAAAATTAGTACTTGACAAAAATACCCCCCAAAGTTCAGGTTCAATGGAGGTTAACACAGTCATTTCAAGGTGTTGTTGTGTGGGCACCAAAACAGCCACTTGGGATTTGTCAGTCGCAGTTGTGTTCAGGCTTCAGACCAGATCCCAAAAACCAATCACAAAATATCTCCCAACCACTTTTTAAAGGCTCTTTCATTCCTGTTCTTTTTCAACATCTCTAACTCCCATTAAAAAAAAAAAAAAACCCCTCTTCGTGGGTCCACAACAACAACTACGTCACCTCACAACATAAAATCATCTTGTTTATTAGTCCATGCCATCTTTAGCCCCGCTTGAAACAGAGATAGAATTTATTCTTGGATATAGTTTGATTCTGGCATAACTTGATATAGAGGTGGATAAATAGATTTTGTATTTGGATAAGTTTACAATTATTCTAGTTGAAAAACATATGAATAAGAAGTGTGTTGTTTGAGAGAAGATGTGTTATATGTGAATAAGGTTTGGATAATGTGATAAATGATTTTTTTTAAAAAATATATATTTAATACGTGGGGATCACGGGTTGCAGAGGAGGACGAGAACAGCAAATGAGAAGGATGAGAAATCAAAGAGGATAGGATTGATGGGAGAGATGTCATTGTCACTTTTTCACTTTTTCATTTAAAACGTGGAGCCCACTTATGCCAATAATTTGGATAAGTCTTATTCCACATTCTCTACGAAATGGCTATCCGAGGTTATTCTAGCATATCTGGGGACAAGTTATCCAGACTTACGCAAGCATTCCAAACACCCCCAGTGCCCTATTCCATGTTATTCGGGGTTCTTCAAGGGTTCATCTATGAAACAAACAGGGTGCTAACTTTTTTAGTGTATCTTTTGTCTGATTGTCTTCAGTTTGAAATGTGCCAACTTTTTTATACAATCAAATCACGTGACTGCTTCCCGTATATTTTATCACACACAAAATTAAGGTTACATTGAATATATGCCCTAAAAAAGAATCTCATTTTGTGAAATTAACCCTGACGACATTCTATTACATACAATACTCTCAAAAGAGTAATATTAAATTTGTTTGAAGGTTTATATGCAAAATCCCCTTCCCCTTCACTAATAACCCCCCCCCCCCCTGCCCCCCGCAAAAGAGTAATATTAAATTTGTTTGAAGGTTTATATGCAAAATCCCCTTCCCCTTCACTAATAAACCCCCCTACCTTCATCCCCCCCCCCCCTACCTTCATCCTCCCAAAATAAAAATGATTGCATAATCAACCTCTTGCAATCGCAAAAGCTGCACAATCGCGCAACCAAAGATCACCTCACAGTCCTAATGGTGGCGGTCATTGGTGATGATCAGGCGGCGTCACCATCTCCGCCCCCATGAGTTCTAAGGCATTAATTATTACTTCATCTAAATCAGTCACTACTGATAAACAGACCCATTCCATAGCCAGTTGTTGATGGTATTTTAAGTGAGAGCATTAATTTTTACCTAATCAAAAGCTACACATGGCATGAAAAAAAAATGTTTAATTTTAGATTGTAAGGTTGCATCAACCATTGCCTCATTTATTTATTTATTTTAATTGACAATTTGATTATTGTATTTTTATAACTGAACAAATATTACAAAAGGTTCATGATGAAGTTTACAGAGGAATGAAATTTCTCCAGTGTAGTAACACTGAAGTTACATAATGAACTGCAGGAGCAACGGTTACTCCCACCTATTATAAAAAGGAATTATGATTGGGCGCGTCTATCCTCACCTAGTGTTTTTTTATCCCACCAATAAAAAAAAGCCGGTGTTTGATTGTTCCCACCAATCCCGGTCAACTGAACTTGGTCGCCATTTCTGGTTTTTAGCGACCATAATTGGTCGTCATTTCAAACTTTGGGCGACCATAATTGGTCAAACAAAGTTCAGAACTATACCTAACTATTCTTTGTAAACAAATAAATTTTTGGATTTATCTATCATATTCTACATTTATTCTTTTATCCAAACAATAGCTAAGGGACTGAAAAAAATGTAAGTGGATATACTTTCAATTAATTCAAATTTTTATATAAAAATATCTTATTAGATAAATATTTTTTTTTAAACTTCGTTTGAATTCATAGTTAAGAGAATTCTTTGTTTGAAAACAAAAAAAAACATACTAGTTAATAATCCAAACACATTTTATATTTGACTTTTGAAAATTTGTCCGTCACTTATGTAAAAAAAATGTTCTTACGTTCTACATTTAAGAATCATTATTGATTCTCTCTGCATTACAACTCAGACGTGGAGTGGCATGAAGGATCCAAGGAGGATACACGTCATGAGATCATGTTTCCAAAAAAAAAATTTATAAACTTTATTACAAATTCTATTCGACCAAGTTCGGTTGTCCGAAACCTAAAATGACGACCAAGTTAGGTCGTCCAAAATATGAAATGACGACCAATTTCGATCGTCGAAAACTTAAAGTGACATCCAAGTTTGGTCGATCTAGCCAGATCGATAGGGATAGAAAAACACCGATTTTTTTTATTTTTTTTTGTCGATTGGTGGAGTTAAAAAAAAGATTCGTGGTACTAGACGTGCCCATTATGATTTCTTAAGATATATCTCCTATTCTTTGTCATTCTTCAATGTCAGGCCATAGGTCATTCCTCATTTTGGTAACTGAAAAACTCAGTGTTGTGACAGGTTTTGGGTAAGGGAGCCCATCGTAGTTGCCCATTGTTTTCTTTTTTCGTGGTTGGCATATTCTCTTATCTAATGGGAAAAAGATGCCAATTATGTGCTGTTAAATGGGTTTCTCATGTGATGCTGGAGGCTGCATCTGTGAACTGAATCATGTCCTGTCTTACACTTTTGTTCAAAATGACTTGAATACCCTTTTGAAGCTGGGGCTGTTTGGATTAGGGCTGCAACTCGGGTGGGTTGGGTTCGGGTTGACCCCAATCCGAACCCAACCCGAATTCCAAACTACCCAACCCTAACCCGACCCAACCCGATTTTCAACCCGAATTGGACCAACCCGAACCCAACCCGAAATTAAATAAACCAACCCGACCCAACCCGACTTAACCCGAATTGAACCAACCCGACCCCAACCCGATTTTCAACCCGAATTGGACCAACTCGACCCAACCCGAATTTCTAACATGATGTGTAAATTAAATAAATCAACCCCACCCAACCCATAAGATTAGCTAGGTTTACCTAAAATTTGGACTACCCATATTAGAAGTTACAAAATAAACGGCCATGATCTTTTTTTAACTATTAATTTACGGGTTCGGGTTGGGTCGGGTTGGGTCGGAGGCCAACCCGAACCCAACCCGATTTGTGAGTCAACCCAAATTGGCCAACCCGAATCCGAACCCGAACCCGATTTGATCAACCCAACCCATGTAAAAATCGGGTTCAACCCGACCCAAGTTGCAGCCCTAGTTTGGATGTTCGAATGTTGCATAAATCATTTACCAAAAATAAATGACTAGCTTTATAGAGATAGGTTCTGACCTACTTGAAAGAAATGAAAACATAAAAACATATGCTTGACTCAACGGTAGAGTACTTGACTTTTAAGTCCGGCTATGATCTTTTACACATTTGAATGAAGCAATGAATTCGTCCAGACTATTGGTAGAGTTTAATAAGACCACGATTGATCCTTAAAGGGAATGAAGGGAAAAAATAGCATGTCGTATTAATAAAGAACTCTGAGAATAATTCATCCTTACCGGATCGATATAAAAATCGTTTTGTTTGATTTTTGGAACATGACAAAATCAATTCACGGTTGGAGTTGGGTCGAGTGAATAAATGGATAGAGCCCAGTGGCTCCAATTCTAAGGAAAGAAAAAGAAACGAGCTTATGTTCTTAGTTCGAATGATTACCCAATCTAATTAGACGTTAAAAATAAATTAGTGCTTGATGCGGGAAATGGTTCTCTTGTGAGTGGATCATTGATTCCATTTTGAATCCTAACTATTCCATATTTAGAGTACGTACCGCCCGACGTTGTAAACCTCTGCAATTCCAAAAGATGCACATCATAAAAACATTTATTGAGAAGGAGGTAACCCCTTGGGATTGGAGCTAGAAGAATCAGTAACATATGCTTGACATTCCATGGATTGAGCGTCATCTAGGGTAATTAGAGAAAACTGTGATGCTGCATTATTCCATGATCTTCTAAACAGTTCCAATGCTTTAGAGGTATGGTGACCAGAGTAGGTGACTTCCTCTGCTTGTGTTGAGTCTTCCTCTGCACCCTCCACTACTTGGATATCCAATTGTCGTTTTTTGTTTGAACTTTGGAAAGCCTTTTCAACCAGCACGAGAGCTTGGGATGGTTCCGGGGTGACAACTTTCTGTCTCGAAGGGTTTGTGGCCTGTAATGAAGTTTGTTGTTGTGGCAAAGAGGAATCATGCAAATTCCAATAGGTTGAACTATCAGAGATTGACGAGGCCACATATCCCTATGCACTAGAGGAGGAATTCTGGGGCTAACATAAGCTGAAGCACCAGTAGACATATATTCTGACCGTGAACCTTTGATAGGATTGGGCTTTTGGTGAGTAGAAGGTGAAGGAATAGCATTTGTAGATTGCTGAAGACGGGAGGAGTTTCGACCAGGTGTACCCAGAATGCTAGGAGCAACTAGAGTTCGGGGACCCACCGGCCTAGAACGCTAACGAGGTGGGACTACTTGCCACTAACCTTCCAAAGCCACAGAGACAAAGTGTGAAGAAACCAGCGAAGGTAAAACAATATGATGCATCGAGTTTACCGGCAGCACCCACGTATTCATGTCTAAAGGTAGTCCCGGGCTTGCACTTTGAACTGGGACATTATGAACTCCCCCGGGAGGAATTTCACTGGAGGCATGACACTGGAACGTAGAGTGAGTTATGCGGCCACATTTTTGACAAACCATTGGTATCTTATCATAGGCGAAACTTTGCCATCATTTCTCCTCACCAATCCATATAACAAGACACAAAGGCATGCGAAGATCCACTTCCACTAAGGCACGGGCGTATCTACATCGTCCGACCTCCTCAACTGTAGTTTTGATCCGGGCAGGCGTTCCCACAAACGCCACAATCTCTGCTAGGGTGAGACCATCCCAGAAATCCAATGGAAGGTTTGAGAACCTCATCCACACAAGAGTAATTTCAAAAGTTCCGTGGAAGGGTCAAAATTATCGCGCGATCATTGCAAACTGAAAAGGTGATCTTGAATGATCCATGGCCCTCCCATGAGAACCGCAAGGAGATCCTCCTCTGAACTAAATTTATAAACGTAGAACCCATTAGGAAGATCGCCTACAAAATAGGGATTTCAAACTAGCCAGAGGGAACCTAATCTTGTTCGTAGGTAGTGAACCTGGATTCGTGGACCCAAAATTTTTCCATACAAGGTGAACTGCCATTTCCGTCAGTTCGCTTGAAGTCGAGCTTGATTTGGCAAATAAACACGGTCAGATAGACGTTGAAGATTTTGGATGACCTCTACCGAAACATTGAACGAAAGCCCCTTACCAGACAGTTGGGTGACAGCCTCAACCAAACGTGGCGCCGGAGATGGAGGAATAGATGGAGTAGATTGAACAGGAGCCTCTGGATCAGCTTGAGCAGACGATTCACCTGAAATCGCTACTGGAGACTGGATTCCGAGCTTAGATGGATTATCCCGACCAGTGACAGCCACTGGGGAAGGAGGTCGTGGAGGGAATGGAGATTTAGGGATTAGGTTTGGAAAAGGAAGAGACCACATTTTTTTATCCCAATTGATACATGATCGTAAAGTTAATGAAATTCATTACTTCTCTTTTATATTGGAGCAATAAATTTTTTTTTTGAATTAGATAGCTAGAAGGTCAATGAAATCCCTGATACAACCAAATCAAATTAATGAAAGTAAGCCAACTATAGAAATCGAACATGACACAATTCTAAGGTCACGCGATAGCCTTTTTTCTCGACCCGGTCCTGTGGTAGTCAAGGGAGATGTGAATCAGAACATCAGAAACCTGTCGAGAGGATGGGCGATCTACGGGGGCCATCCGCGTGCACTGCAATGCGATTTCCAGAACCCGAAACATCGACGACTCTTCAATTGGCGTGATCGGTTTCAATGAGGGATCGATGAGTTGGTCACGTTCAGGGCTCGAGAGGCTGATCCGTGATTCAACCCATCTCACCATGTCCATGTCTTCATGAAAGGTCCGGTCGGTCGGCATGAACCCGCTCACCAGCTCCATGAACACGATGCCCATACTGTAGACATCGCTCTTCTCCGTCGCTGCAAATGAGTAAGCGTACTCTGCAAATAAAAAGATAGAGTGGACAGAGAAATATTAGGCACTGTTTAATTTCTCAAAGTCCTGATCACAACATGAGCTAAGGGTGCGTTTGGTTGCGCGATTGCGCTGCGATTGCGATTGCAGGAAGCTGCGTTTGTAATCGTGCAATCAAACAGTTTTGTAATCGCAGTTTTAAACCCAGCGATTGCAGGCAAATAGTGCTCAAAAGCTACGATTTCAAAAAGCTGAGAAAGTGAGCTTCCTGCAGAATCAGTTTTGCAATCGCGCAACCAAACGCACCCTAAATGTCATCGATGATCATCAATTCGTCATTAATTTATAAATAGTTTAACCAGATCGAAAAGTACATCGGGTCCCACTTTAAGCCCCACTTTTCATATTCAAGATATATAATTTTATATAAAAATATTTAATAATCAATATAATTTTATATTCAACGAACACACATACATGAACATAAGAAGGATCTTGCTGGCGGATATGCTGCAGAGTGCAGACCATGAATGATACCCACATTTTCGGTAGATATTCAAGTATTTTAGGTATAGTTTGGAAGCATTTGTGGATGATTGTGCTATCGCAATAATAATACAAAAGTCGAATTAATGTGTTTTCAAATGTTCTAAATAATCTTATTTTTTGAAGAAATTTTGAAGATTTTAATAAAAGTAAGTTTCAAGATAATCTATTTTAAAAACACAACTTTTAATTAAAAAGCTTGGAGAGTTGTTAGTGGTTCAGCAGTTCCGCAAACGTCATTAAACCTGAACGCACCAGTACTTTCACTGGCTCATGCTGGTCCTTGAACCGGTGGACCCCAAACTTATTTAAAAAAACGCGTGATGGACCAACCCATACCTGGAGCGATGTAACCGTACGAGCCAGCGAACCAGTTGCCCGACTCGGTACCACCCGCCGAGTCACCCGTCCTGTTCTCCGCGACCGCCTTCGCAAGCCCGAAGTCCCCCAGATGCGCCTCCATGTCCCCGTCTAACAAAACATTGCTCGACTTCACGTCTCTGTGTATGATTTTCGGCACGCAATCATGGTGCAGGTATTCGAGCCCCTTCGCAAGCCCGACCGCCACCCTCAGCCTCTCCTCCCAACCCAACAACCTCTTCTTCATCGGCATCCCGTGCAACCAGTCCCACACGCTCCCATTCTCCATGTACTCGTACAACAGCATGTTCGATGGCCCCCCGTTGCGCCATCCGATCAGCTTCACTAGGTGCCGGTGTCGGACGCTCCCGAGCGTCTTCACCTCCCTCGAAAAGCTGCTGTTTTTCATGAGATCGTCCCCGCATAACATTTTCTTCACCGCCACGGTCTTCCCGTTCGGCAGCTCGGCACGGTAGACCGTCCCCGACCCGCCCGAACCAATCGCGAACTCCTCGCTCAGGCCGTTCGTGGCGTCCATGATGGACTCCCAACTGAATTCCGGCTTCCCCGGTGACCCTTTCGACATCAGTCGTCGCTTCTTTGAATGCGAGTAAGGGGAGGCAGTGGACGTGCTTGAAAGATACGTACAAGCGACTTCGCCCGATCGATGGTGGTTCGATGGAGTGCGATTGCTGAAGCGACTAATAGGATTACTACGGTGACCGTTGCGGAGGCTGCGATGACCACGACGGAGGACTTACTGAGCCCGGAGGATCGGTGGGGGTTCGTGGATTCACAGGGGGCTAGTGGAGTCCGCAAAGGTCAGGGTTGGCTTCGAAGGATTGATAAGGCCACCGAGAAAACCGATCGTCGAGGCGGCCCTGCAACTCGTTGTAAGAGAGATCGAGCCTCACCAAGCTCGTCATCCCGCTGAGCACGTGCGAGACATCTCCGGTGAGTGCATTGTGAGAGAGATCAAGCGCTTCGAGCATCGACAGTGACGCAACTGATGATGGGATCTGCCCAGTGAGGTTGTTGTGGCTGAGGTCTAGCACGCTCTGCAGGTTATGAAGTTGTCCAATGTCAGGTGGGATTTCGCCACTGAAAGCATTGCGAGATAGCCGAAGCTCATACAGGTTGTTAAGTTTCCCGATCTCCGGAGGTATTTCTCCGGAGAACCCATTCCCTTCAAGGTTCAAGACATTGAGGGAAGATAGATGACCGATCTCCGGGGAAAGAGTGCCGTTCAGAGAGTTATTGCCGAGTGAAAGTACTAGTAGATTCGAACAACCGAAGAGCTCTGAAGGGAGAGTCCCCAGTAAGCGATTCGTCGATAACTTGAGCTCACCGAGGCGGTCGAAGCTCCCAAGCCAGCCCGGGACGGCCCCAGATAGAAGGTTGTCGTTCAAGTCAAGGTGTGTGAGCTTCTTGCAATTCGACAGCTCTCTGGGTATCTCCCCTGTCAGCGAATTGCCAGAGAGATCAAGAAGCGATAGCTCGGCGATGTCTCCCAATGTCGGAGGTATCCCTCCAATGAAGCGATTGTTACCAAGACGAAGACGCTCGAGCGAACGCGAGTTCCCCAATTGGGTGGGGATCTCTCGCTCGAACGAATTGTTCGTCAGATCGAACGAGAGGAAATGATCAGAACCGCACAGCGGAAGCGCGCTCCCATTGAAGCGGTTGTTGGAGAGGTTCACTCTGGTGATGTTCTTGCAGTCGAAGAGCTCTTTTGGGATTGCGCCTTCGAGAGAGTTGTTGTAGAGCATCAACTGCTCCAACGACTCCAGGAACCCGAAAGTTGGCGGTACGCCCCCGGAGAACCGGTTGTCCGCCAAATCAAGTATAGTTAGCCTCCGGCAGTTACCCAAAGTCGGCGGGATCTCCCCCGAGAAGTCATTCTGTCTCAGGTGGAGGAAATTCAGCTCCTTCAGCCTCCCTATAGTGAGCGGTACGGCGCCGGAGAACTGATTGCCGAAGAAATCGATCATTTGTAGGCTCGAACAGTTGCCGATCTCAATGGGTAACTCTCCGGAGAACTGGTTCTCGTAGAGGAAGAGAATCTCGAGACTCTTGAGCCTTCCGATCTCCACCGGAAGCTCGCCTTGTAACTTGTTCTGATAGAGGGACAGCGTTGCAAGTCCGGTGAGGTTCCCGATTGACCGGGGGATGTTGCCAGTCAAGCTGTTGTTATGGAGGACGACATCTGTCAGGCTCGAGAGCTTGAACAGTTGCGGAGGTATGGACCCATTCAGGCGATTGTCCGCCATGTCGAGCTGCTTCAATGAACTGCATTTCGACAGACCAGCCGGGATTTCACCGGAGAATTGATTGTCGGAGAGAAGCAAGTGATGCAAGTTCGTCGAATTCGAACACAGTTTCTCAGGGAGTGATCCTGAAAGCTTGTTCCCGGCCAAAACCAAGAAATCAAGCTCACCCAACCCGATTGTAAGTTCGTCAGGGATCCCTCCAACGAGGCAGTTCATCGACAGGTCCAGTGTCTGAAGCTGACCAAGTTCGGATAACTCGGCCGGGATACCTCCGGTGAGTCTGTTCCCCATCAAATTGAGGTAGATCAGTTGGCCCAGTCCACGGAGCTCCGTGGGTATCTCCCCATTGAGCGAATTGTTTGCAAGGTTGAGAACATGGAGATTGCCCAAACTTCCGATCTCTGGGGGGATTTTTCCGGTGAGGTTGTTGGCGGCGAGGGAGAGCACGGCGAGGCTCGAGCAGTTCCCGAGTTCGGGTGGGATCGGCCCATCCAGATTGTTGTTCTGCAATATCAGGTTCTGGACCCGTCCGAGCCGGCCCAACTGAGCCGGGATCGGACCGGTGAGGCCCGAGGAAGCCAGACCCAGTATGACCAACTCAGATAGGTCTCCGAGCGAGGCCGGGACTGGACCGGTTAAGTCATTGTCTCCGATGCGAAGAACTAGTAAGTTTGACAGTGAGCCAAGCTGATCGGGGATGGGACCGGAGAGGGAATTGGAGAACAAGAGAGGCTAGTTAGGGAGGAGAGATTGGAGAGCTGAATTGGGATTGGACCGGTGAGTCGGTTTGAGGAGAGGTCGAGTGAGAGGAGGCTAGTGAGTCGGCCGAGTGAGGAGGGGATCGGCCCGGCAAGGGAGGAGCGGGAGAGGTTGAGCCCGACGGGTTGGAAGAAGAGGGAGTCACAGGTGACACCGGTCCAGTTGCAGTGGTAGGGGTTGTCAAGGGACCAGTCGTCCAGCACATGAAATGGGTCTTCAGTGAATGACTTCTTCACCTCCAATAGAATGGTTTGTGGGGAATCAGTTGGGTCGTCTGTGGCCATGGATGAGTTGTATAAGATTTGGTGGTGGTGGTGGCGGTGGTGGTGGGTTCTTCTCTCATGTTTGCATGAAGAAAGCCCTGACTGTAGAAGAAGCAAAACAAGAAGAGGAAGGTATGTGGCGATGGAGATTTGCATCATTTTCTGCTTCGGCATTTCTTGCAGGGCGTCAAGAGGGTGTCATGAGGAATTGTTTCTTTGGGTTGGTCGTGGTGCTTTTTTGTTAATGGTTTTCACAATAAAGAGAACTAAAGGAAGGAAGACATTGATGGTGTGTGTAAGAGACAGCTTGGTTTATTGTTGTGCTTGCATGCATGCATGGTTTCGAATGAATGGGGAGTGTATTGAATTGGGTTTTCTTGAAAGGCGTAATATATTGGGATGTGGTCGGACATTGGAAACCATCACTTGGGTAACATGAGACGCTTTAAATACTCTCAAATACAATACTGTGTCTGTGCCTGGGAGAGTGAAAGAAAGAGAGCTGTTTTGCTGTTTCTGCTGGTGTTTTTAATAGATTAGTAGATGACATTAAATGATGACAGAAGTCGTCTCTTTGACTGCTCCGTGAATGAAATGGGAGGTGTAGCTGTTGAAAAAGCAGAGCAGGCAAAAAACAACTTGAGATTTGTTTTTCCTCCAATTTGAAAGTTGGGGACCCGAAAGGAGGAGGTTGGATTGCCATATTTGATAGTTCTCATTCTGTAAGTTATTAAAATACATATATCTGAACTGTAGGGGAAAAAATTATAGTTTCATGAGACAACCAAGTCAAAGCTCTAAAAAGATTGCGAATCAATCCGACACACAAAACAATTTCCAACTATTCCAACTCACACCCTCTCTCCTTGTTTGCATTTCTTTTTACAAGTCCTATTGATGCTCAACTAATACGCTAGGATCATTATTGGAGCTGAGCCACCAAACTCTTCTTGTCTTATATTGCCCCACCAATTTTGTTTCGTTAGGTTTTTTAACCTAATCAAAGCTTGTCCTATTTAATATGCTGATTGATAGCATATGTTTGGATATATATGTTGAATCACATGGGAAATTACAGTGTGATTCAATCAAGAGCTATGTTATATACAGTTTTTGACAGCCTCAATTTCAGTTCTATGTGCCTCGATAACATCATATGCACACAATAACGAGATGCCTTATTAGAAATTTTCACATTTTCTATAAATGGATCGTGCAATTCATTTGATTATATAGTTTGTATTTTATAAAAAAATATGTCTCATCAGATGAGATTTACTATTTTTGTTTAAATTAAATATGTGTAGAATGGTATTGGGGTTGTAAAAAGTATGTACATGACATTTTCTTTCAATCAAATATCAATTAAAGGACAGTTTTAGAACTTTCCTTCTTTAAAAAACAATTATAACATGGCCCTTGGAGTGAAGTATCTTGGTAAGTTGTGGGATTTGAACCCCAGACGTTATGCTGAAAACTTTTCTATCAATTATTAAGCTAAGTATCAATATAGGGCACGTGAGATCCTTTTGTATAATTTAATCCCAAGAAAAAAAAATGTTAATTGAGTTCCATCTAGTTGCGATTGAGCTTATATATTGTTTGCGGAGCACCTTGGAATTCTACTTGCTTGTGGCTTCTATACATCTGTTTTCTTTTGACATATTAAAACTTTTTATAATTTACACAATTAGTTTTAATTAAAACTTGGATGGTTTTATTATTGTTATTATTATTATCATAATTAGATGTTTATTTAATTCAGATTATATACTTTTAGTTAAAAATAAAAAAATGATTTTGAAAAATATGACATTTTCCTGTGAAATATTTCGCAGGTTGTCTTTCTCTTTTCTTTATTCACTTCATATACTTTTAGCAACGAAATATTTTCGTAGCGAAAAGAATCATTTTGCTACAGAATAAATTTGTAGCAAAAGATTATATATTGCTACGAAATAAATACCGTAACAAAAGTCGAGTTTCAGTTGGGAAATCTTTTTTATTGCAAAATGTCACCTTTTACTACGCAATATTTTTCGTAGCAAAAGCTCTTCTTTGCCTACGAAATCAATTTGTAGCAAATAGCACATTTTGCTACGAAATACATTTGTAGCAAATACATTTTGCTACGATATCCTATTCTTAGCAACAGAGCGCCTTTTGCTATGAAATATTTATTTCGTAGCGAAATGTATGACTTTTGCAATGATAATCATAACGAACAGTTTTCGTCGAGAAAGGTTATTAGCTACGAAATATGTAGTGTTTGCTACGAAACATTTCACAGCTAATGCTTGTAACTATCCCATTATTGGGAGAATGCATGGATTTTTTTAAAAACAACGACCCTAAGAGGCTGCAAGGTTCTACCGTATTTTTACCAGTACAAACTGGGGTTGGCAGGGACTCCTTATTAATGGGTTTAAAGCCCACAAACCAAGCCTAAAGGGCTTTTTCCACATTTCTTCGACGGCCACGGAGGTTCGAACCTAGGTCCTCCTCATGGGGACTGATGTCTCTGTACACTCTGGTAAATCCGGAATCCGGATGGGACTGGATTATTGAGTCATGTTACTACTACACATGAGTAAAGATAATTGCTTTATGAAATTCGATATAATCTTATTATTCAATAGTAAAACATTAATCCTCTAGCAGTCTAGCTCCTAGATTCATAGATTTCATGTGCGAAGCTCCATTGATGGTTACAAAATTTTTACTTTTTATGATTATTGTCATCTAAAAATTACTAGATGTAATTATTTCAAATATGTGAAATCAAGTAGTTAAGTGTTTTTACCGTGAAAAGAAACTAGGAAGCCTCCAACCTCCATAGCGGAAGCTAGTACAAAATCTGCGACATTATGTAGTAATGCCACATGGGGTTTTAATATACTCACATGGATCAGTCTAGAAAAACAAATGCAATGTGACTCCTGGGTTGAAAAAGCTCTATGAGCCAAGGCATCTGAGGAGAGTAAGCGTCGATCCCAAATGTAGCAATTTGTGGATCACTTCGACCAGTTCTCAAAGATGTCCAAATGGCCAAATGGCGACATGGAAAAAAGTATAAATCGGAGTAAAGATCTAAGCATCCAAACAAACAATGATGGGCCACTATTGAAACCGTTATTATTTGTTGGGATGATGTCTCGATCCGATGGTGTATCACATCGGATGGCTATAATGAAACCATATTAGGTTGGACACCTAATGAGTATAATATTAATTAAGATTTGATCTTAATTAATATTTAAAGTGAATCTCTTAAAATAGGAAATTATATTTATTTGTTAATTAGGAGAGTGAATATCTCCTAAAATCTGGGAACACTATTTGATTTTTTTTAGGAGATAGACTTCATTATATAACTTTTCAAGAATTGTTACATAAGTCTGAAGCTTGCTCGATGCGTAAGAAAAAGGAGAAGAGAAGACCTAAAACATAGGAGAAAGAGATAAACCCACAAGTAGTGGGCTCCACGTCCTCTCCAAAGACAAAGAAGCGTAAACTAAGATGAAAGAAACAAAGTAGAGGTCGGACATCCACTTCGCCGCCTCTCGCCAAAATCCAACATCCAATTGAGAAAACTAGCCCGGACCGATTTGAAACACACCTCCCACTAGAGAACATTGCAGGCACCAAGCGAGAGTGCATCCCCAAGGTGAGATGAAGTATAAAGTGTCCTCCCAAACAATTTCGGTGTAAAACCGCTGCCTTGAGAAACTTTCTTGTTTTAGTTCAACCAAATGGTCCACAGTGCAGCAGGAACAATGATTTTGGACACTCGAGCTTGTACCCACGAGCTACCCTGGGGTGTTGTAATACTGCAACCAACGACACAGTTCTTCTCCAGTTGAGAAGGCGGAAGGCGTGCCCGAAGTGATCTTGATCAGGGCCCACAACCTAGAGAGGGCAAGGCATTGGCAGAAGAGGTGCTCGACTATCTCCGTGGCCGTGTCGCAAAGCTCACAAATAGTAGGCGTGTTTGGTCGCCACATTGCCCTATAAGCTTTGGTGAGGAGGTGACCTTGTAGTGTCATCCATAAGAATATTTTTACCTTCAAGGGGATCTTGTACTTCCACAACCACTTTCCACCAACGAACACACTCCTTGATCGAGTACGCCGCGGTGGATAACATCGGCCAGGATATATCATCATTCCGAAGGGGATTGAGCCTCATTGTTTGGATACAGACCATCAACTGAGCAATGTCTTCCACCTCTGCCTTGGACACGATGTGCCTCAATCGCAACCTCCACTCACCTGACTTAGCCCAACAAGCTTTCTAAATACAGTGTTTGTTTTCAGCCAACCTAAACAGCTGAAACATCACGCATAGAGGTTTGTCACTACACCACTGATCCTCCCAAAACATCACACGATCACCTTTGCCACCTTCCGTGTAAGTGCGGGAATTAACTCCACTGCAAGAGTAAACCAACCTTTACACAAGAAGGACATTCTGAGGGACGAAAGTGGAAACAGTCCAGAGCCATATCTCTCCTTGAATAGGCGCACCCACATTTGACTAGGTTGGGCACACCATCTCCAAAGCCATTTTGTGAGAAGCGCTTTGTTCGTGGTTTCGAGGTCGAGCACCTTGAGTCCGCCAGCCTCCTTAGGCTGACAAACGAATGCCCATTGCACAAGATGCGGCCTGGTGAGCCCTCTGACTGATCCATTCCAAAAGAAGCGATGGCCGTGATCCATCCCGCTCTCTCCGCCTTCAAACACATGCGGCTTAGTACATTCACCACGATCGCGAAGAGCAGGGGAGATAGTGGATCCCCTTGACGGAGACTGCGATTCAGAGGGAAGAAACCGAAACCGCACTGTGCCCCATTTATGGTCACCAACACCTTGGCAAAACCGATGCACGCTTTGATCATCCTCAGCCAAATATTACTGAAGCCATGTAGTGCCATCACCTGTAGAAGAAAACTCCATACAACATTGTCATAAGCTTTGGCAAAGTCCAATTTACAAATAATTCCGCTTCGGTTGTCCTTATGGAGGCAGTAATGATTTCTTGAGAAATGGCAAACCCTTCTTGCAAAACCACGACCCGGAATGAAGGTGGATTGGTTTTCTTCAATGTTGTGTTTGCACGCCCTTTTGAGGCTCCTCAGCAATTTGGCGAGGATCATGTAACATCCATTTACCAAACAAATGAACGGTAGTCGAGTATGGATTCCAACCCCTCCTTCTTGGGAATTAGTATGAACATAGACGCATTGATGCAACCAATGCCTTGTCTACCAAGCTGAAAGTCCTTGAGCATGCTCAGAAGAATGTCCTTAACGATGTTCCAAAACCGTTGGTAGAAACTGAGTCGGATGCCGTCAGGCCCTGGGGATTTGTCCCCCTCGGTGCCCTTCACCACTTGAAAAATCTCTGCTTCGGTAAACAGAGCATCGAGCTACGGAGGAGGAGGTCTAGGTTATTTGTAGCAGTTCTGTGTCCCTCCATATAGGTCTCCAGCCCCTCTCCTTAAAAGCTTTGGTTAAGTGTTGAACAATGCCATGTTCCAACTCATTCGGGTCCTATAGACACCTACCATCCATGATGAGGCTATTGATTTGATTCTGTTTGCGTCTTTGGTTAGCGGTTTTGTGGAAGAATTTTGTATTGCCGTCACCATCCTTAAGCCATAAAGCGTTCAATTTTTGGTGCCATTCACGCTTCTCGAGATTTAGCACCTTAGCAAATTGGTCTTTGGCCTGTAATCTCTCCAGGCGCTCTGCCTCCATGAACACACGGTCCTCCTCTGTTTAGTCTAGTTGGCATGCGTTCTCTAAAATCTTTTCTGTTTGCTCCAGGTCTTGAGGACCTATTTGAGACATTTGAGTTTGAAGACAAAATCCACCTAGCCCCGCGCATCCCGCTAGCCGATATATGCTAGCTATTCCTCACTAGCTCGTGTAGATCCTTGTATTCAGTCCACCATGTTTCAAACTTGAAACTCTTCTTTGGCAGGGTCGATCAATTGTTCTCAGAAAAATGGGCACATGATCGGAAGTGGATCTTGGAAGGCTGATCACCTCGCAGCTAGGGAACTTCTCCTCCCAGTCAGAGCACACCAGGAAGTGGTCGAGTTTGGTCAAAGAGGGATCCTCACGTATACTTGACCAAGTGTACGCCAGGTTGGAAAGCGGAATATCAAGGAGACCCTCCTGATCGATCCACTCAGAGAAGCATTCCATATCGTTAGATACCCCCGTGTCTCTGTTTTTGTCTGCAACAAATGTTGTGATGTTGAAACCTCCAAGTAAGCACCACAGTGCACCCCAGCCCGCACGAATCGCCTCCAGTTTTCCCCACATCTCCTCCTAGTCTAAGCTCATGTGTGGGTTATAGACATTTGATACAGTCCACTAACATCCCGAAGAGGTATCTTGTAACAGCACTAAGAGGGAGAAACGACTAATGTTTGGTCAGCAATGTCCACTGGGAACAGCTCCAACACAGCAGAATCCCACCCGACACTCTGACAGAAGGTTTGAACACCTGGACCCCCCGCCAGCCACGCGAATAACAGACTCCTCAATCATCTTCATCGTAGTTTCTTGTATGCCACATACTTCCATGTTGTTATTGCGGACCAGGTCTGCCAATTCCCATTTTTTAGCGGGGTCGTGCAATCCCCGTATGTTCCAAGAGAGGCAGCTCAACATGAGCCACCGTCTTGAACACCTGGGTCAGGGGTCACTGCCACCTTACCCACAGAACTAGTGGGCTCCAGAGTAACAGCTTCCGCACCCGCCATCTGAGCCGAGGTAGTCCTCGATGCCCCTCCCGCCATCTGTCTTGCTACACCTTCGCTGAATGCTCGCTTCAAGGACTTGAGGAATTGTGTCTGATCTCCAAGAGATTTTACCCTTATGTCAATCTCCTTTGCACGATGGCAGAATAATTTCTTCTGGTGATCCATGTCCCCCAGGAGCACATCAAGACCGGGGGAGTCTTGCGATCTCGGTGACTAGGCATGGTCCACCTCCTAAATTGCCAAAAGAAGAGGACAATTTACTACGACCCCATTATCTGAGGAGCTCGATCTCAAAGAGTCTAAATGGACCGGTCAGACCAGGGTAGATCCATTGCAAGGATCCCTTACCCCCATGCCCAGCCAGGCCCCGTGTTCCTGGACCCAAAAGGACAATCGGTATCCTCGACGTCGAGAATTAGCATGTTTGGGATCTAAAAGTAGTGTTGTTTAGGGTTTCCCTAGGGTCATTGGTCATCTCCTTGTCATCGGATAAATAAAGGGAGATCCATGATTCCCAGGGAACAAAATATTTATCTTTGGAATTTGCTAATAAATTATTGGCTTATCCTGGTAAAAAAATATAGATTTTGTTGGGATTTCAAGTATCAGTAATGATTATTTTGAATATGTGATATATGATTGTAATTTGAGAATTAAATGATGATAATTCCAAATCAAATAAGTATATCTGGGGGATTTAGGAAATCCCTACTGATGATTTTTGCTGGAGTAGTTCAAAAATATACTGACTTGGGACGCTGCTATCGGATTTGAGTGGGCCGATGCACCGGGTCTTGTCAGGTCGGATCGATTGGGCCACAGATCTGCGCAGTTGGGTATTCATCCAAAGTTTTGGGGAGAGTAACTTTGCACTCTCCTGTGCCACAGACATTGCCCGAGCCACTGTTCGCGTAGCATTTGGAACAATACCCTTAAAAATCAATGCATTTCTAGATTTTCATAATCCGCATAATAATATAGTACATAAATCCGTCTAAATTTGCCATTAGGTGCTGAGAACCACTCTTTCGTAGTGAGGGCCAACAACCAGTCCATATTTCCTTATAGTGATTGTAGAAGTCTCAAATGAAAGTGAATCGAGACCAACACTCCATTGCAAATTTGAAGCCTAAAGGCACCCTCCCACTCTCTCCTCCCTCCTTTCTTTACTCCATCAAATTTCAGACCTCTTATGATCGCATTTGCTCTTTTATAAAGATTTAGACGTCTGAAGAAGAAGAAGAAAAACTCCGTTGCTAATGGACACTGTAAAAAAGGATGGACGGGACTTTTTATCCCTTGGTTTGACACTTGGACAATTTAAGTGGCAAGATAGCTGAACCCCAATGACAAGTAATGTCTAGGGCTACAACTTGAGTCGGGTTGAACCCGATTTTTATATGGGTTGGATTGGGTAAATCGGGTTCGGATTAACTAATTTGGATTGACTCACAATTAGATTGGATTCGGGTTGAACTCACTCACAACCCGATCCAACCAGAAGTCGTAAACTAATAGTTAAAAAAATAATGGTAGTTCATTTTATAGCTTCTAATCTGGGCCGTTCAAATTTTAGGTAAACCTAACTAATCTTATGAGTTTGGTCGGATTGATTTATTTAATTTGCACATTTAAAAAACAGGTTGGGTAATTACAGGTTGGATTCGAGTTAGTCCAGTCTGAGTTGAAAATCGGGTTAGATTAAGTTATGATTAAGTAATTTAAAATTCAAATTGAGTTTAGATAGGAGCCAACCTAAACCCATCCCGCCCGAGTTACAGCCCTGTAATGCCTTCCTCCAAATCAAACTCACATAGGGGTCGGCAACGGGCTGGACCGGGCCGTTGAAACTAGGCCCAGGCCCGGCACTGGGCCCAAGCCCGAGGGCCTGCTTGGCCAACGGGCCTGGGCCGGGACGACCAGTGGCAAAAAACAGAGCCCAGGCCCTGCCCGGGCCTGGACGGGCCTCACCGGCCGGGCCTGGGTTCGGGCCCACGGGCCGGGCCGGCTTACGAGCCTAAATTATAAACACCTTATTCCTTTTTATTTTTAAATTTTAAGTTATTTATTTGTATATGATATTAAAATAACACAAAATTTAAAGTATACTGTTAAAAAATATATTTATATATATTGAATTTTTAAAATAAAAATATTAAATGAATTAATTATTTTAAAAAATGAATAATTAAATTTATCTAAGTTGTTATCTACATAAATGTTAATAATTTGTATAATTCAGCCATAATTTAAATAAAAATTACATCTTACTTATTTAATAAAGTATCCTCCACGGGTCTATGGGCCGGGCCCGCGGACGGGCCTACGGGCCAGCCCGAACGGGCCTGATTCGTGCGAGCCTCCAGGCCGGGCCCGGGCCCCGGAACCAGCCCAAGCCCGGCCAATGGGACCGGGCCGGGCGGGCCGGGCTTTCGGGCCTCGGGCCTGTTGAAGACCCCACTCAATACAAAAACATAAAAGAAGGCAAAACTAATCTCCTCCGATGAGAGGACGACCCCCACAACCGTCGTGGTCCATCCTCTCCTCCCCCCTCCGCCGGCCCTTCCCAAACCCTACAAAACCACCATCTCCTAGTCCGTACAGCAATGGCAAACGATCCGACCCACCACCACCCACCAGGTCCTTCTCTTCCTCCCCCTCCCTCCCCCCTCCCGAGTGGATCGACCCCTTCATCGACGTCTCCGACCTCAACCGTCACTTCTCCGACCTCCACCAATCCCCCTGGGTCGCCCGCATCGCCGCCCTCCTCGACAGCTCCCCCACCATGGAATCCGACCTCACCGCCTTCTGCCACAGCCTCCTCATCCGCCTCTCCCCCGCCTTCGTCTCCCACCTCCTCCGCTCCTCCGATTCCCCCCTCCGCCGCGACCCGCCGTCGCCGTCCGGTTCTTCCGTTGGGCCGGGAGGCAGAGGAGGTACGTCCACAAGCTTGAGTCCTACACATCGTTGATCGAGATCCTGTTGTCGTCCGACACGGGAGTGGAGAAGATCCGGCCGTTGGTTCTTGAGATTGAGGAATACACAATGACGATCGCCGCCTCGAATTCTTTGATTAGGAGCCTCGGAAAGGTCGGGATGGTGGAGGAGCTGCTCGAGGTTTGGAGGTGGATGAAGCGGGACGGGTTGGAGCCGTCTCTGTTTAGCTACAATTGCTTGTTGGACGGGCTGGTCAGCTCGGGATTCATCGATTCCGCGGAGAGGGTGTTTGAGGTCATGAAGGCCCCGCCACCAGATATTGTGGCCTTCAATACCATGATAAAGGGGTACTGCAAAGTGGGGAAGACGAGGAAGGCGATTGAGCTGATGAGGGAGATGGACTCGAGAATGGGTGGACCTGATAAGATCAGTTACATGACGGTGATCCAGGCTTGCTATTCGGATGGAGATTTCGATGCATGCCTGAGGCTCTATCATGAGATGGAAGAGAGAGGACTTGAGATTCCAGTCCACGCTTATAGTCTGGTGATTGGTGGGCTCTGTAAAGGCGGAAAGCCTTTTGAGGGGCTCTCCGTGTTTGAGAAGATGATTGAAAGGGGATGTAAAAGGAATGTTGCGATATACACGGTGTTGATTGATTCATTTGCCAAGAGTGGGAGTGAGGACCGGGCAATGAATCTCTTTTTGAGATTGAAAAATGAAAATGAGTTTGAATTGGACGAGGTCGCTTATGGGGTTGTGGTGAATTTACTTTGCAAGGCCGGGAAATTGGAGGAGGCGGTTGAGCAATTCGAATATTGTAAAGAGAAGGGGGTGTCGATCAACATGGTTATTTATTGTAGTCTCATTGATGGGTTTGGCAAAGTTGGGAGGGTGGATAAGGCAGAGAGGTTGTTTGAAGAGATGGTCAATGGGGGTATTGTGCCGGACTCGTACTGCTACAACGCTATCATAGACGCTTTGACAAAGCATGGGAGGATTGATGAGGCTCTAGATATGTTTAGGAGAATGGAAAGTGAGGGTTGTGATCAGACGGTGTACACGTACACTATTCTGATCGATGGGTTGTTCAGAAAACATAGGAATGAGGAGGCATTGAAGCTGTGGAGGGTGATGATAGATAAGGGGATCACACCCACAGCGCCTTCCTTCAGGGTGCTCTCCAAGGGGTTGTGTTTGTCGGGAAAATTTGAGACTGCGCGGAAGATCGTGGATGATCTGGCACCAATGGGGGTGGTACTGGAGACTGCCTATGAGGATATGATCACGTGTTGTGCAAAGCGGGCAGGGTCAGGCATGCTTGCAGACTGGCCGATGGGATTATTGAGAGAGGCCGGGAGATCCCTGGAAATGTACGAAAAGTCATGATCAATGCCTTGAGGAAAGCTGGAAATGCCGATTTGGCTATCAAATTGCTTCACAGCAAGATTGGGATTGGTTATGACAGGATGGGTAGCGTCAAGAGGAGAGTCAAGTTCCAAACACTCTTGAATGGTTGAAATTCTTCACAATATTTATAGTTCCCATCCGGCCTGGTTCCTGAAGATCAACTTTCATGATGATAGTGGCTACAAACGCACCATATCTCCATTGTATTTATTATGATGGACTATTCCATTAATCAAGGAACCTAAAGATATTCATTAGGAGACCACCACATCAAAAATATGTGACTGTTTTGACACTTAAGTTTGTTGCGGATCAAGCTATTGTTTGAGATCAGTAAGATTGTGTTGACCCGCCCCGTGGAAATATAGTGTTGGAGTGGTTCAAGAATAACAAGTTTCTGCTGATTGGAATGCCTCCAGCTGTGGACCATGCTCATGCACAAGCTCAACTCGCTCTCTCTGAGGTCAACATTGGAGATAAGGTCACCTACTTTTCAAAGCATTATGATGTGCATGCAAACAGCTTTGGAGGGTTCTATGCATGCTCATTCTTGTTTGTTTGACGATGCTGTTAATGTGTGATGTATTCTTTGTGATGTTAAATTTCATTGTTTGGTATATTTTTCGAAAATGCTAGAGTCCAATGAAGTAGACAAAAAATTTGTACTACATGGCGTGTTATGATCACAACCACCCATCCCATGCACCTTTCCTAAAAAGTGCATTGAACCAACGCAGGTGATTAAAACAAATCATGTTAGTAAGACCTTTTTTTAAATACATTTTATTAGTCCCTCTAGACTTCTGCGTTTTCCACATCTTGGGGTGTGTTTTAACTATCTGCACAAGAACCATTTGTAGGTCAGAGAAACAAGTTATAGATGGGCTTTAGTGAGCTTTTAGAAAGGCAGGGAACAACAATATGGATCTCTTATCAAAATAAATTTTACTAAGTGTGTGTTTTGCCTACTTACCAAAGTTTGGCTGGGTCAATCTTACCACATTGATGATGAGCTGTAAGAGACTTCTTCCTAATTCTTAGTCTTTGGGGAAGTTTGATATCCCACCCAATTTCTTTCAAGCCATATTTATAGGGAATTTGAGATTGGTGAACTTCCATTTAGGTATAACCTAACACACTCTTGGTGAATCACTTGAGTGCCTTTCTGAATGTTTGATCTCATATATAATGCCAGTGGTGTGTTTAATTACCTGCAGTTAATCTAATCTACACCCTCAAGATATTTGAATGCATACAATATAGAATCATTACTGTTTTTTTTTTTTGTTATATGTTGTGATAAATAGTTTAAATTTTTTTTTTTTTGAAATGAAGGTAGATATTGCTACCAAACTTGTATTGCTAAAGAATGTTACAACTCTGAATTGGATGTGAGAAGGTAAAGAAATACATGAAAATGAAAACATAATGCCAAAGTAAAATAAAGAGAACATAGAGTGAATGTGATCCCAAGTAAACGGGGTGTCTACCGGACCGCCATCCCCACCAATGAAAATCCCCGAAACTACGTGATAAATAGTTTAAATTGAGATCATCTTTCTTTTACATTTTTATATTAAAATTTGTTTGGTTTTTGAAGTATTCTTTTCCTTTCTAATAACTGGTAATCCCTGTTTTTTTATTCGAATGTTTTCTTTGAGCAATCAGGAAATGTCATACTGAGTTTAAATTCACTATTTTAAAAACATCCATGCTTTTTTTTGTCTGATTTGAAGTTTTACTGGACAGGACAAGAAATTTCCCAAAGAGGCAGGAATAATGAATGATTAAAATTTGATGGCAGCTGTAAGGGGTTGGGATTACTGGCTTAAGGTAACAAACAACTTTTACGCAGGTAGCCATAGCATCACTAGATTTTCAATGACAATGGCCTATGCATTCTTTCTCGCAGTGAAACTTCTCTAATAGTTAATGTTTGTAGTAGTGAAAAGGAAGTCTGCATCCATTTCCACAAAGTACTGTGAACTTTCTGAATGTTTGAAGAGTTATTGGATACCTCTTGTACCTATCATCTGATTAGTTGAATTGTAAGTTTAGTACCTTCAAGATCCGGATACGGATATCTGTTTAGTTTGGATGTTTATTGCCCTCTTCGTAATTTAAATCCTAATTATTGCTTGTCCTCACACCCAATGTAGAAGTTTTTGTGTGTATTTTTCATGATAATGATCAAAATACATCAAGAAACCATACTGAGTGAAATCTACATGCGCAATTTTCGTGATCGTGGTTGTCTGCCTAAGAACAAGCCCTAGGTGTTTTGCTCAGTCCTCCACTCCTCTTAGACCTTAATTGGCAGATGGATATGTGCAGCTACCTAGACCGACATTGGGAAATTAGCTTTTATTAAAAACACATCTCAAGACTAAACATTCACTTCCCTTCCTCTTGAGCACTATTGTCACCCAACATTTTCTGCCAAATACCTCTCTCTCTCTCGCCATCCATCTCTCCCCATCTCTTTTCCCTCCAATTAGGCTTCCCATCGACCCCTTCTGATGCTGATCATCAATCTTTCCTCTCAGGCCAGCTGATACCATCCCTTCTGTTACTGTGTGCTAGGTGTCCATTTAGTGCATTTTGAAGCATTGATTATTACTGGTTGAGTTTTAACACGTGTTGTGGTTCATAAGGCAAGTACATGATTTAATTCAGTTTGGATGTTGTGGAACTTTTTTTTTTTTGGTTGGTTGTGGAACTGTTATTAGAGATGTAATGAAAAGTGCTCTTTTTGGTTAATTTGATTTTGGAAACCAACATGTTCTGGTTGTTACAAATCACCCTCCACCCTTCTATTTGTTCAGAGCTTTGCTACTCTTCTTTCTCTATTCTGTATCTGATCTATCCAGTAGCAATTCTTGAATTAGTTGCTGAAAAAATGTATGGTCAAGAAGAATGGGTGACATACTGATATGTCTGGTGTATATTGCACGGCTCATAAAATTGGGTAGATTAGCACATTCTCTCAAGCTCCATAACTGACTGTACTTTGGAATTTCAATTGACTGGTGTTCAATCCTATTATACCTCACACTCCACATTACTCACCTGGTCTTCATCTATAAGCACGTATTAATCCCAGAACGAATGCCGATGGCAAACTGGGATCCTGTTTTATGTAGATTATCTCGCAGATTACAGGGATGGGCCAGTAGATTATTGAGCATGGGGGGTAGGCTTTTCTACAGGCACTCATCTCTAATCTCCTCCTTTTTTTTCTTATCTTTAATGTGCCTAAGGGTGTCCTAGAGGATGGAATCGATTAGAAGGAAGTTCCTTTTCAACAGGTCTAACTCTAATGCTAAAAAGGTCCATTTAGTGGATTGGGATTCTGTGTGTACCAGAAAGAGGCGAGGGGGGATGGGGATCATGAATCTCAAGGATGTGAATTTGGCTATGCTGGGCAAGTGGTTGTGGAGATGGTTGGTTGACCGCAACGTCCTATGGTGTAGAGTATTGGAAGCAAAATATTACTCAATCCCGATGCCTGGTTCTTTGGTCCCTGTTCGGTCTTACAGGTCTTTATGGATTCAATTGTATAGAATCTTGGGAGGGGTGACCGGATTTGGTTAACCTATTTCAATTTATTGAGTTATGGTTAAAAAGCATACAGAGATGAATGAGATTTTTTTTTGTGGAAAACCTTTCTTGAAAATTCACTTGACTTTTTCCACAGCAAAGAATCACTATAAAAAAACTCAATAATAAACATATCAAACAAGACACACAACCTTCAAATGAATATTGCTTGAATCCACAAGCCTGATATTTTTTTTGCACGATCTTGTACCAATGGAGGAATCCACGAACACTGTCCTTGGGTTGCTCATTTGCACAAGTACATCTCAAATCCATAAATATAAGATACACTAAGGCCCCATTTGACTCACGGTGGGCCAATTCGGCGGTGGGGAAGCTGGAAAAACATCACTGCATATCCAAATAGGTTTTTGACTTCCGCGTCCACACCACTCCACACTGCTGAATTACAGTGAACCACGCCAATTTTATTGGCATTTTCAAATGCCTCAAAACATAGATTTCTAGAAGGTGAGGCGTCCCTTCTTGCCTTAGACTTAGACTACTCATTCTTGACTTGCTTATTGCTACACAGCTATTAAACTATGGAAAATTTTCATATCAATATGTACTAATGGATGACGTGTATATGTTAAAGATTTAAATATCTTTCATCATTTTTAAACTATTGATCAATATCCCATCATACTTGATGATGGACACGTCATCCATTTAAGACTTACTGATGGAATCCCTCAGCACATGTTGATATGAAGATTTCCATCAACTACTTAAAGCAGAACTTATATTATTATTATTATTATTCCCTCATCCATTTAAGACTTATGTTATTATTATTATTATTATTATTATTCTTATTCTTATTCTTAATATTATTCTTATTATTATTCTTATTATTATTATTATTATTATTCTTTTTTTTTGCCGTTTCTTTAAATTCGAAATGACATTGTTATATGGAAATGTAGGAGATCTGGGTTGAGCATGTCTGCGCGAAGTCAAGCTTTCTCAGTGATTCAACTAACTGGACTCACACACAATATTATTTAGGTGTGGACGGACATATTAATGGATTATATGATGATCTTCCAAAAAGAAAAGTGAGTGGCGGGGCATTCATAACCTCATTCGTGCGTGAATTATTCAAGTTTGCATGGAACACAAATTGCATTTCTAAATGCCCAGCCTATCACCTACTTGAAAACATGGCAGCCGGCTGCTCAGAATCGGATTTAAGATTGGCGTTGTAGGAAATTCTAATGTATGGTGACTGCAGCCCTATTATAAAGAGATGTTGTCCAATTAAGTGTTGGATCCCATTTTGTCATACCTCAATGTGTAACTGACAAGTGGCAAAATTTATAAAATTGATGGGTAATAGTATTGATTGGATTTCATCCTGGTCAGAAGCTATTGTAGCTTTTGAAATGGGAGACCTTTTGGGCACTATCCTTCAATGCCGAGCTCGGTTAGACCACTGCGTTCAACTGTTTGGTTGCGCGATTGAACTGCAGCTTCACTTATAAATCGAATCGCTGCAATCGCGCAATCAATTGTTGGGTATATTTGTCACTCTCTTAGTGTTGGATATTGATGATACTTAGGAATTCATATTTTCTTCAATAGTTGATTGAATCCAATAAAAGAGTAAAAAATATACCCAACAATTGGTTGTGCAATTCGATTTATAAGTGGTACAGTTCGATTTACATGTAGTGCAGTTCGGTACTGATCGAACTGATCAAAATCGAGCACTGACTGGATCCAGTCCCCTTTTATGGCTCTTTTTAACAGAGCTGTATAGTTGAAATGATAATTATATGACAACAAAGATATTTGTGAAACTTGGAAATCATAGCTTAATCATTGATAACAAAATTTATAATGAGGTCATGGGTTTAATTTCTACTATATATTGTGAAGAGGAGTGATTAGGTGTGGCGTGCGGACGGGTGCGGCGTCGATCACGGGTCCATCGCATCGGACGGTCGGGTGCGATTCACATCGACCGTTGGATGCGATGAACCCGCGATCGGACAAACGACGTCGCATCCGCACGCCGTCGCACATATTGTGAATATCTCCATTTCCTTCTAGTCCAATATGATTTTATATGTTATAGTTTCCATCTATTGTTATGGATAAAATTTATATAAGAGATTAATATAAACAGAGGCAATTATTATTCATCTCCTCTTCCCTATATTATCACACATTTCTTAAGAGATAATTGTAATTAGAAAAAGATGTAAAAATCATACCATGTTAGAATTTGTATTACAAAGTTAAATTTCTAAGTTTTTACAAAGTGAATTAAGTTCATGGATATTACAGAATCCTATAATATTGCATTCTACGTGAAATTAATAACACTTTGACAAAGAGGACTGAAGCTTTAGAGGACACAGTTTTCAGATTGGGCGTTGTTACCCTATCGAAAAGAATGTGTATAGATGTATATATATTGTTAAATTTTTTCTTATATTTATTAAAAATGTGTTCATTCAACTCAAAATGGAGGCATGGAGTGATATACATTTTTTTTTATCAAAACATGTATCTCATTAGACAATGTCTACAAATTTTTTTAAAAATAAAACATGTGCAGTCTACATTTTAGATTTTAAAAATAACTGATTGTAACATTTTTTGTTTTGATTCATTTTTTTTCCACGTTTTAAATCAGACAAAAAGTGATGGATCTTTGGCCAAATTCCAGACCTCTTGTAATTGTTGTGTCTAATTATAAAGGGTCTAAGGTTATCCAAAAAAAAAAAAAAGGTTATCCAAAAAAGTGTGGGAAAAAAATCGTGGCTTAAGAATGCAGGGATTGCAATGAAATGAGTTTTATTGGTAACATGATCCGCCCCTATTGGGATGGGTTTGGATTCACCCGACCCGTGTAATACATGGGTTGGGTTTGGATTTTATGTTTAAAACCCAACCCACTAACCCAACCTGTATTTTTTCATTAGGATTTATAAACTACATAGGAAAATTAATCTCTGGTATAGTTCAAAGTTAAAACTCAACTATCATCCATTTTTCTCTCCATCCACTCATTCACATCTCTCATAAAACTCAACTGTCACCTTAAAACAAAAGAAGTTATTTGATCTCTTACAACATTTATCCTTTTCTTTTCTTTCAACAAATAAGTCAAAAAAATTATTTATTTGCTCTTACATGTAATTTTAAATGAACTATTTATATTACGTATTAAAAAAATGTTTTAATTAACTTTCTAATATGTAATGTCATGAACTAGTTTTATATATTTTGATATTTTAATATTTTGATGTAAGAGCAACTTGAAGATTTTTTATAAATATAATCGCATTCATATTAAAAATAATTTTATTTGTTATATACATTTTTTAGTATATTAACTATAGGGATCGAGCAATCCAAATCATTTTAAATGGAGTGGGATGAGACGAGTATGGATTTCAAGATGTAAAATCCGAAATAAGATGGATATGGATTTTAAATTATACAACCCGAGGTGAGGTGGGTTGGGGCAGATATGGATCCAATATCGGAGAGATAGGTTGGATTTTAATTATGTTAAATTCAATTCTAAACCAATCTATTATGATCCCTAATCATGACGAAGAAAGATCCATGATCAAGTTTTCTACATAAAATGACGGTTAAAAGGAGACGGATGTATCAGCCGAGTCTCCGATTCCAATGAGAAATCTCGTCAGCTAAAAGACAGAAGGGTTCAACTATTTGTACCGCTCATTTTACCGAGCACACCCCCTCTTAATTGGGTCAAGTGTTGAATATCCATTTATAATTGGGTACTAAATACACCCATATTTGTTAGACATATATGGCTTTATATATATGTATTTTCTAGACAAAATCTCAGTCGATAGAAACACAAAAAAAATCAACATATGTGTATTTCTTAGACAATTTTTCAGTTGACGAAAAAGAAAGAAAAAACCTGTAAGTTCTGGAATGAGGTCAACACATGAGATGTCTACAAATATGCAAATTGTAGACAATTTCTCAGTCGATGGGAATAAAAAAAAACCGTACTGGATTTGTGTTAGACACCTAGGTTGTCTACATATATGTATTTCATAGACAATAGTCCGGTCAATAGGACAAGAAAAAAAAACCCATACGTTTTGAAATTCGTTAGACTTGTATGCCGTCTAAATATATTTATTTCCTATACAAACTCTTAGTCGATAGAAACAAAAAAGAATCCCCGTAAATTTTGGAATTCGTTAGACCATTTAATGTCTATATATTTGTACAACGAGACACATTTTCGAGTAAAAGTAATTATAATGCAAGTGTCTATTCCTTGGAACAAGGCAGAAGTTTGAAAAAAAAACTGGCATTTGATGGAACAATTTGAAGATTCAAGGCAAAATGTCTATCCACATAGTCTCTTTACATGATCCATTCATAAAACTAAAGATGGATAGACACTGAAAAGTATAAACATGCCATCCTTAAGAAACATGGGTGTTTTAAGTAATAAAGAAACTTTTAATATGTATTTTTATTTTGTTGAAGAAGGAACTCCTTTTAATATGAAGAACTAACATGCTCCACTGTTCCAACATTCATCCAATTTGCCAACTTGTCAGCATCAGCCCTGTTGAAGCCATAGAGTGGTTCGACAACATTAGAAAACATTGATAAACATTCAACACCACCATTCAAAGTCATGTAAACATTGTTTAAAGTATCATAGTTACAATTTCGGGAAGGGTAGAGACATGAGATGTCAAGCCCTCCCCATCCCACCACCACATCATCTCCTACTCCTCTCCTCCTCCTCCCTCCTTATAATCCTCTCCAAGACTTCATCAAATCTCCCTATACACATCATCAATCCTCCCCTTAATCCCTTGCATATCAACCCCAAAATCTGACAAGTTGAATGTCTGGATTGTCTCCACCACCTCCTTCACAAGCTTTCCCGCCTCGTCAACACCATCGCCTTCTCTCATCCCTGTCACCATACTTATGATCTCATTGTTCATATTAAACTATATTAAAATTTTCAATTATTAATAAATGAGTTTATATAAATCAGTTATAAATTTTGATATTGACAGATTAAACCATAACCTCCTACCTGGTCATTCTATACATCCACATCCTACTAGCCAAATATTCACAGAGTTTGGTGATTATGGTTAGAGGTGTTAAACGGGATGGGCCGGCCCGGCACGACAAGCCATCTGGGCCGGCCCGTTTGAGTCATGCGGGCTGGGCCTGCCCCCCCCCCCCCCCCCCGGCCCGCGTGCCATTTTGGGCATGGCCCGTTAGGCCCACGGCACGGTTGTGAATTTTTATTTTTATTCAATGTATTTTTGTGAATTTTTTTATTCATTTTACATTTATTTAAAGTTCAATGTTCATGATAGAAATTCAATACAATAAAATAAATATTGATTTTTAATTCCTTTTAGTATTGGCCCGCTGGGCTAGCACGGCACGTCGGCCAGCCGGGCCAGCCCCTTGTGGCCCGTGCCGTGCCGGCCCATTGGCTAGCGGGCCGGGCCGGCACGACCCGGCCCGTTTTACACCCTAATTATGGTCATGGTGAGATAAGATAAATAAGTTGTGGGATAAATGACTAAAAAATAATTAATTTTGTTATTCAATTAATTAAACAGGATGGCATGAACAAATATCATGTTGAATTAAAAAAAAAAAGAAGTTTTACTCTTCAAAAGGGTGATAAAGTCACATTTTTTTTGTTTTGATTGTGACATGTGTAAATAATGATAAAATTTATTTTTCATCCAAAAATGTACATTATTAAAAATAAGATAAAAATAGAGATGCCTTGTCCCGGATAATCGCCGCCAGCCTCAGCCGTTCCTCCCGTGTTGGGGAAGAGGGTGTCGAGGGTCTGGGCGCTTAGGAGCTCGGACACGCAGAGCCTCTTCGTTTGATAGAAAGGTAATATGTGTGTCAGTGTGTGTGGGTTTTGAGAGAGAAGGGGGGGGGGGTGTGAAATGAAAACCTAAATTTATTTAATGCTGGGGTGTTTAAATAACCAACTTATTTGAGTGCGGTGTAAAAAGCAGGGGTGTCCGGTAAATGAGGGGTGCAAATAGCCGAACCCAAGACAGACACCTGGGAACGACAGCTAGACTTGAAGAAGTTTCACGTTTGAACCTTTTGTGATAAATGGGCAACCAAGAGAAGGGAATTTTTTTTTTTTGAAAAATTTTCCAACATTTTTGTCTAAAATGCACAGTATTTTTATTTTTTAAACCATGTACCTCATGTGTGTATTTTTATAAAATATATAATATTATTTTAATTATTGAAGTATATTATTTATAGAAAATATAAAAAAAATTACAATAAGATATCTACCCGATATATTGAGTGGAGAGGTAGGCCTGATTTGAGCTGGAAAAAAAAACTTTATAATAGATTCTTGTTTTCGTACAAGGAACTTAACTCGCTCAAAGTCTCAATCATATAATAATATATCACTACAAGTTTGTCAATAATTCGAAAGAAAATCCAAAAACTGAATTTATTGAAAAAAATAAAAAATATCCAATATAAACAGATATTAGGGTATCCGATCGAAAAATATTTATATCCGACATTTGTATTATATATTGTTTATAGTTGTTATGTTGTATGATTAATCACAATTATATATATTATATTACTATTAGATTTTAAATGTATGATATAATAAATCTTAAAATCTCAATTTTAATTTTCATATATATATATATATCTATTATATCAATTGATTATTTAATTTAGTGTTAATATTTAAACATGTCAATTATCTGAAAAATATTTGTATCTGATTAGTATCTGAAAATATCTGAATTCAAAAATTAATATCCATATATGAATCTAAAAGTTAGAATATAAATATTGATATATCTAATTCGTATTTGTCCAATTACCAGGCTTAATCACTAGTACTAAAAATACATTGACAATATGGGTCATTAAAATATGGTCATTAAGAGCATACTGTGAGCTAAAAACCCACGTAAATCAATAAGAAAATCAACATGAGTTGAATCGCGGTACTCCTAGATGGGATAGGTGTCACTTAATCTGACCATAGGCCTTCAGACTACAAGATGAGGGGATTGATGTATGCATGCGTGCATGACATGCACATGCATGTGCTATCGATTAGATTGATGTCCATGACTAAATGATCAAATGTATAATCAATTGACAACTTATTAAACTTTAACTTGAATAAGTAGAAAAAAGTGAGCAATCCTTATTTTTTCATTTATTTTATTTTTTTGCTTCACTCTCTTTGTTCACTCTGTTGTAGATTTAGAAATTAGTGATTCTGGAAGTGGTCCATATGTGCAACATCCAGATGTTGAACTTTTTGTAATGATTAAACTTGTTGTAGTGGTTAGAGGAGAATATGATGTATGTAATCTAATATTGTGAATGGTTTTATTTTTATTAATGGTTAAAGAAATAATTGAACTTGTTGTAATGGTTTAGTTAGTTTAAATATGTAATCTAATACATGTGAACTTTGTATGTCCATATTTTTTACTTTGATTATGTGTTTTGTGAGGTTTATTGTCAAATATCCTTGTAAGATTGGTTGTTTTGCTCTCTTTTTTTCAAACAAAGATTTATTACATGCTTTTTATTCATTTGAGATTTTTAAATTCTATGAAAATTTATACTACGTTAACATGTGGGATAGCTAAACTATACCAACATATCTGAAACCACATTCACACAAACTATAAATAAGATCTCAAAAAATACTCTCTCCAAATAACATTCACATTATATAAATATCTCTATGGTACATCCAAAAAGTGATTGAATTTTGATATGTGCAACTGCTAACAGCCTCATATAAAAATGATCAGTTCATCAATTAGCAACCTTATGAAACAAAGGCTAAGCTTATGTAGTTTTATGAGCTTCTTGATGAAAGTATCTCAACAAAAGCCTTCTAAAAAAATTAAAATCCCCATTGAATCAAGAACAAAATCAAAACAAACAAACCCCAAACTATATTAAAAAAAAAAACTTGAAAACCCCTTCAGCTTCCCCTAATAAAACCGACAACCATAATCAAAAACCAATAAATTGAAAACCCTCAATTTCAAATAACCAATTTTTGAAAGGCCGCAGCAAGAGGAGGGGGTGTGGAGGGCTAGTGGTGGTCGCACGAGGATGAGGTGCAGAGGGGTGGTTGGTGGTGGTCGCACTTGGAGGAGGAGCTGCGGCCTATTGGGGGTGGTGGTCACACGGGGAGGAGGTGCGGAGGGTTGATGGTAGCCGCGCGGGATGGAGGTGCGGATGGGTGGTGGTGGTCGCACGGGGAGGGTTGTTGGCGGAGAGGGGCTGCAAAGGTGATCTGAGATAGGTCAAATCCATTTTTTCTTTTTCTGTTTTTGTTTTGCGATTCGAGGAAGAGAAATGAGAGGTGAGAGAGATGAGTGAAGGAGGGGGTCATTGCGTTACCTATTGACCTGATGATATTCAGGTTACCAAGGTACACCACGAAATAAAATCTGGACCATCCATTTCGAGGTACACAAATCGGACGTCCAGCATTTCATGTCGCATCTGTCGTTTCACCGCAGCTAATCACCCCTCTATATATATATATAACACTCGTCCGAAGATAAATTTGTTGATAGATTAAATTTTGGATTACTAGTTATATTCCAAATTAATTAAGAAACTTAATTCGGATGGGTTGTATAAAAAAAAAACTAACAAAATCGTGAAGTCTATACACATTAACTAATGACCGGTTACTTCTGTGGTCGTAGCACATCTCAAATGAGATTCCGAACAAGGCTTCCTATAAATAGAAAGACAAAATACAATTAGATCCTGAGGAGTGAATGGACAACTCATTTTGGTTTTATCACGTGTACTGACACAAAATATTCACAGAACGACTCACCAACATAGAGAGAGAGAGAGTCAACTCAACCTCAAAAAAAAAAAAACACTCAAGCACTGAAGCATTGCTTCTTCATTGAAGCATAACTTCTTCTCTCCCCTCCAAATACACACTTCCACACGCTACTGGAAATGGCAAAATCAAGGTCACACCTACAGTACGGATAACCTCGCAGTACTTTAAACTTGATGAGGCTAATCACTCACTGTCGTGTTCACTTCTGTCATATATACACACACATTCTGGAAAACATAAAATAAATAAACTTGAAGCGGTGTGAGTGACATTACCTTTCTGAGCTTCATGTGACTCCTGTTTGGGTGCAGAAGAGATGAGACATTGGTGACTCTAAAGAAAAGCTTTCACGAAAGGTGATGGAGACAGGTCTCACACAATGCAAGACAAACAAAGACGCGCGCGGGGAGTGCTCTCTCTCTATCTCATACATGCATGCCGGTCTTTCAAGAACTTGGCGGTTGTTCATCGAATCTCTGGCACGTATGCATGTGTGGATGCCTGTTTTGTGTTATAGACTGACGTGCTTTAATTTAAGTGATTAGAGAGCCCATGGTAGATGATTTTTGAGACCTCTTCATATATTTAGTTATTCATATATTTGTTTTGTTTATGGGTTGTTTGGATAGAGGGTTTGTACTGGAATATATTGGAATAAGATAAAAAAAAGTTTGGATTAATGAAATAGACTGATATTTGGATGTCATGGTATAAACCGAAATTAGGGGGTATACCAATTCCATCTCATCTGGTATTAGACTATTCTAGATATGTAAAATAAGTGGATCAATTGTCATCACCTTTTATAAATCATGGGGCTCACATGATCAAATCATTTTTTCACATTATATAAATTTGTATCCACACCTTATTCGTATTTTATTCATAACTTATTCATGATGAATTAAACAACAAAAATTTTATCATTTTATTTTTTAATTAAAATAACTAAAAGTACAATAAAATTAAAAAATCATTTATTTTACTATAATATAACAATTTATTTTTAAAACAGAGATAAATCTTATAATAATTTATGTAAATATGTATATCCAAAACAGCACGTTTTAAAAATCTTGAAATAAGAGAGAAAAAAAAATGACGGATTGTTGTGGCGCGATATAAAAATTGTTGACTCAACGTTAGGAGTTGAAAATGACTGAATACTTTCTGACAGGCATCAGAAGGCTTTCTATAAATGGGATGACCAGGATGAACCTCTCCCCTTACAGGATCAATGGATGGATTGAATTCAAAATATTCACATGGAGCTGACACCAAGCACCACATCCACACATCACAGTCAACCAGTACAAATTTCAAAACTGCCTGTTTTGTTTTTTACATTTAACTTCCTAAAGATTCCTTTGCTTCGTTACATTTCCCGCCGTTTGTGGTGGAAAATTAAAAGAGAATAAACCCCGTCTATTTCTAATATAAGACTTCACATAAATTCAGATAACTTCAAATAAAAATTTTTAAATGTTTATTTATCTTGAATAATCTTTGATAAAATATGTTATAATAAATCTTGATAAAGTTATATATGAATTTTAAACAACCTATAGAATTAAAATTATAAACAACCTATAGAATTAAAATTATCATAGTTATTTCTACCTAAAGAATATATGGATCCACTGTCAAATCAATTGTCATCGCTTCTTATAAATCATCTATCAAAATCAACTATCATTATTTTTTTTATCTTTTATAAATCTTTATACATACTTTATTCACATTTTATCCAAACAATAAAACATTTATTCTTATATTTACCAACGAGAATAATTCAAAACACAATCAAACACAAAATCATTTTATCTTTATTTATACTCACTTATGTCTGAATAAATGTATACCCTAGAATAAAACATATCTCCGATCCAAACAAGGGGTAAGGGTGAATACTGAATAATATTCTTTATTCACTGTTTGTTTTTTAAAATAAACTCTAACCCCCTGTTTGGAATGAGGATAGATTGTATTCTAAGATATATATTTATCCAATCACAAGTGAGTACAAATAAGTATAAAATAATTTTGTGTTTGGTTGTGTTTTGAATAATTCTCGTAGGGCCCGTTTGTGGTGTGACATAAGGTTATTCGCCCTTGATAGCTATACTGGGATAGATAACAATCCATGTTGAATAGGTAAACTTTTGTTTGGTTGTCTTTTCTGTTATTCTCATTGGAAAACGTAAAATTGATCTTTTTGTTATTTGGTTCACCTTGAATAAAGTAAGGATAAGTGATAAATAAGAGATGGATAAGAGTTTATGATTTTTTAAATGACAATTATACCCCTGCATAAATTATTTGTGTTTGGGAATAAGTATGAGATATGTGTGTGTGATATGATAGATGTCATAGTTTTTTGGAATGTGTGCAGAGAGTATTAGATAAGATAAATTTTTTAAAATGACAAATAAGAGTATTTTTATCCATTGGTATAGATAAGCCCTGATAAACAATTCTAGCTTTTTCTGAGAATAATTATCAGCTCTTATCAGACTACTATCAAGATTTATTCTTTTCAAACAAACAGCTGTTTGGAGCTTATTCTACATTCTCCCCTAACCATCACCCCAAACGGGGGGTTAAGTATTTAAGAATAACCCCTAATAAAGTTTATTCTTATCAAACAAACTAAAATTAAAGTTATTCTGTTATTCCACCCAAATAATATATGGGTTCAATGTCAAATCAATTGTCATCACTTCTTATAAATCATCTGTTAAATCAACTATCATTATTTTTTTATCTTTCATAAATCATTATCCATACTTTATTCACATTTTACCCAAACAACAAAACATTTATTCTACTACCAACGAGAATAATTCAAAACAAAATCAAACACAAAATCATTTTATCTTTATTTATACTATTCTTGGATAAATGTATCCCTAGAATAAAACATATCCTCGTTCCAAACATAAGGTAATAGTGTATACTGAATAATGATTTTTATTCACTGTTTGTTTTTTTTAAATAAACTCAAACCCCCTGTTTGGAATGGGGATAGATTTTATTCTAAGATATATATTTATCCAATTATAAGTGAGTATAAATAAGTATAAAATAATTTTGTCTTTGGTTATGTTTTGTATTCCCGTTGGTAAACATAAGAATAAATGTTTTGTTGTTTGGATAAAATGTGAATAAAGTATGGATAAGGGTTTATAAAAGATAAAAAAGTAATAATAGTTTATTTGACAGATGATTTATAAGAGGTAATGACAGTTGATTTGACAGTTGACCCACAATATTCTTTGGATGGAATAACCTAGGATAACTTTAATTTTAGGCTGGGGCGGACGTACGAGTTGGCCGGACAGGGCTAGTGCCCGACCCAGATTTTGCATTTTTTTTATATTTGATAATACATGTTATAATATTGATATTTTGTATTATATAAATTACATTTTATACATAAAATATACCCTTAACAAACTAGATATCAAACTAACGAATTAATAACAAATCAAAATAGTATCATAACAAATTAGATCTCAACCTAATAAATCAAATCGAACTATTGGGCCATTTGAAAACGGGTTTAGGCAGCTTTCGAGTTTGAAGGAAGTTACTTTTCCCAATTCCGTTTTCAAACAAAAAAATTGGGGCTAAAAGCTGCATACATATTCTTGTGAAAAAAGTGCTCAAAACCTAAGTTTTCTAGAAACTGTGGATAAACAGCTTCTTGCAAAATCAGATTTAAACTCAGCTTTTGTCTAAAATCAGTTTTGCAATCATACAACTAAACGCAGTCTCAATCTTATTATAAATTTTAAAGATTCTAAATTTTAAAATTCAAATATTATCTTAAGAATTAATTGCAATTGAACAATAAAGAAAATTTATATCCATAAAACAACTCTTCTTATTTTTCTGACACCTCTTTCTATTTTTCTAGCAATTCTTACAAAATCAAAGTATTCAACTTTAATGACATTTCTTTTTTTTTCCTTTCTTCACATGTATAAGTCTTTTGAATATTACATTATTTGGTATATAAATAATTACATCAAATATAAGAACAAAAAACTTTCATATAAGTATTTAATATAGGCTGTCAAATATGAGAACAAAAAAATTTCTATATAAATATTAAAAAATATAGGCTATGTAGCCCACCCCAAAATATTGTCCTGGATCCACCCCTGAGTCTAGGGGTTGATTGGAATCCATACACCACTTTATCAGGGTTTATTCTGACATACTTTATCAAGGGTTATCCGGGGTAAACAAACACTTGAAAATTCTTATCCGGGGTTATCCGAGCTTATCCAGGGTCTCATATCAGAAATAAATGGGGGCTTAATAGATATATCCCGATAAATTAGAATAAAGTCTGTTAACTATTCTAAAAAAAGACTGAAATTGTCTATCACGGCTTATATATGCAAAGAATTAAAATATACTTCTTTGTCATTTTAAAAATTTTATCTCACCTAACAATTTCATTCACATTCTACAAACTATTACATCTATTAAATCACTCACACATTTCTCACACTTATTCAAGGTATAGTTGTCATTTAAAAAAATAAAATTTTATTTATCCCTTATCTATCAGTTATCCAAACAACATAAAAATCACTTTTATATTTTCTAATAAAAATCACAAAAAAAAAACAATCAAACAAAAATTAACTTATTCAGCTTGAATTGTTATCTATTCTTATATAAATATCAGAGGCGAATAAACTTATGTCACATCCCATATAGACCCTTCAAGTCTATAAAATATATATTTTTAAAATTTCTTAAAACACAAAACACAGTTTAATTAGATAATATTCACCCTTCAATTGGTTAAGATCCATTATGTGAAGAACATAGATAATCATCGATATTATCTATGTTATGTGAAGAACACAAAACATGTTATAATGATTATCATCAATATTATTGGAGAGACAAAAAAATGACGAACCGAGTTTGTGTCACACAATCCGTCCGTTCCACTTCTTCCGACGGGTATCGCTTGGTTGCCTACGATCGTCCTCCTCGAGTGTTATCAGAAATATTTGAGGTAACTTGTAAAAGACCCTCCAACGCTCAAGTTAGCCAATGTTGTAAAGGGGTCTAATGGAAAAATATTTCTCACATACCTCTATAGAGAGAATTAGCCCCCCATTTATAGTATTTATATAGAACCCTAGTTCCTCTGTGGATCCTCCTCTCATTGGACGGATGGGAGGGTATAACAAATTTTTAGGGAATCAGTCATGTGTTATTTCAGGGATTTATAGGATCTATTGCTATTATTATCCCTTTATAAATACACATGATTTGTTAGAATATTATGAATCAATTGATGATTAATTCCACATGTGGGATATAATATTGTGATCTCAGATAATTAATTATTTGATAGCTCTAAATTTAATATTTATGTGTAGATTCAGATTATCAACAATTGATGATCTTTAATTTAAAAATTGAATCATGAAAATACGGATTTGGATTGATGCTCGGTCATCGGCTATATAGGGGCTGATTGGCCGGATCCACATATAGCGGGTCATCCGGGTCGTGGATCCTCGCTAATCGGATTATGGGCCACGGATACGTGGAACATAGTTTGTGAGCCTAACTTTTTTACCCTACAATTATGCTGAAAGATTTTAACTTGTATTTGTCTAGCTCTCATGGGATATTAAATTTCAATCACTTTATTTGTATAATATAATAATTATCTAAAATATTAAATTTGTCTCGCCTACAGGACGACCCATTATGGGTTGGGGTTGATTGTTGGCCACAAGGAAAACTCTTTGTGACCCATCTGCGGGTTTAAACGAGCCGAGCTTTGAACAGCTCGGCTGTATAAACGAGCCGAGCCGAGCCGATCGAGCTCACGAGCCTCAACGAGCCTAACATTCTTCTTCATTTTAGGGTTTTTAGAAATTGAAAACAAAATTTTAGCCTACAGTTCATGATAAACGACCTTTGTATTAATTTAATATTCTGATTTTATAAAGGAGTTTATGTTTCAATTAAGTTTTAATAATACAAACGATGAATTTGTTGAAGCTGGATCCAGGTCCCGAGCCTCGCTTTAAAATTGTTGGCCACAAGGAGCCTGAAACTCAAACCGAGCCGAGCTCGAGCCGAGCCCGAGCGGCTTGTGTTTACCACCCATCTGCGGGTGAGCTACATAGGTGGCCAAACATCCACCACCAGGGGCGGATTGTAAATGGGGCTGTAGAAGGATTGAACATTTCATTTTTTCTTTTTTTCAGCTTCAATTTTCAGTCCTATACGCGACAATAGAAAATTATTAGAACATATATTCACAATAATAAGGTATATGTTTTTATAGAAATTTTATATATTTCTGTAAATGTATTCATATAATTGATTAAAATACATGTTTCATTTTTTATAAAAGTTTGCATTTTATTAAATGAAATATATATTAATTTTAAAAAATTTAAATCATATAAAAACTGATTTTATGATTGAAAAAAAAGTTCTATATAACATTTTCTTAATATATAAAACAAATGTTAGTCTCTGAGCCAACCTTTAGGTCGGCCCCCAGGCCACCACTAACTATAGATTCATGCAAGTATGCAACTTATGCAATGAAATTTGTACTGCATGCACCACATAATGGTGATGTGCTGCCTACGTGGCATTGCACTAGGGGGGGTCGCAAGGAGTTTTGTCAAAGATGATCCCATCCCGTATTGTGTGCTACATAAAAATTTTATACACGGTAGTTGAAGTCAATGGTAGACCAACCTTATGGGACCACCCCCCTGTAATTCTTTGAAAAAGTACTGCTAAATCAACAATTGAAAAATAATGACCACCCAAAAAAAAAAAAACAATTGAAAAATAATGACAAAAGTTTTTTTCTTTTAAAAAAGTACAAGATCAGATAAGAGAGGTCTAAATTATAATAACAAAAGTTTCTTTAATCTAAATGAATTAATTTTTTACCCAAATTAAAATTAAAAGGATATAACAAATTGATTTAAATTGTACTTTTTGTGAATGATACAGTTGATTGTTATGGATGTTTTTGTTAAAAATTAATTTTATATTAATGATATAATTCACATTTATGTAGTTTTTATTTTACTAAAATCTTGGTTTGTCGAACTTATCGGGTGGTAAGCAGGGGCCGAATACATTGGCGTAGAAATCTCCTCCTCTATGGCTCTACCTTGCATGTTTTTATTTGGCCCTCGCTCTATCTTTGTCTGTGTTTTTCAGTCTTTTTTTTTTTTCAGTTTTTGTACTTGCTGTTTATTTTTGTTAGTTTGATGAATATGTTCTCGAAAAACAATCGCACCTTATCGTTTCCTCAAAAAGAAAAAAAAAATCTTGGTCCGTTACTGATTGCACCACTGGTTACAGAGAAAATATCATCCAATGAAGTTTAGGAACGAGTACTAATGATGAATGCTTTATATTCAAAACCCTCTAAATCACGGTGATGAGTAAAACAACATGACAAGAAACTTTTCACCATTTGTTGTATAATATAACGCAAACCTATAGGGCCTGTTTGGATAGCGACATAAATTATTCTGGGGTTTGGTTGATGATGAATAAGATGTGAATAAGATGTAAAAAGTTGATTTGACATGTGAGTCCCACTGATGTATAAGAAGTGATGACAGGTGATTTGATGTGATGATATGTGATTTAATAGGTAGGTTTCCTTATTCCAGTGGAAGAATAACACAATTTTATGAGTGGACTTAGAATACAAATACCAGCTTATTCTCTCATTATTCCGCATAGCTATACCCTCTTATTCCGTCTACCCAAACACTTATTTTACCAATTCTTCCCTTATTCCATCCCTATTCCACCCTTATTCCGCTACCCAAACGGCCCCATAAGGTGTTCATGAGGGTTGGTTTTTTTTGGATAAAATCTTGGGTTTGCTAGCTCCACGATCTGTCCTGGCACTAGCCATGGCGGTGGTTGCCTGATATCTCACATGCAAAGAGCCCCAAAATCTCCCAAAAACACATTTATTCCCCTATTTGTTGGAATTTTTATTTTAATTTTGAATTATTTATTTTATATTTTAGAACTTATCCACCTCTTTTTTATCTCTTTTCTTATCTAGTATTCGCCTATTTTACTGCGAATTTATCTGCTTTATTTTTTTATTTATATGGAAGAATCTTGATTGTTTCTTGTTTAGTTTGTTTTTATGTTTATTTTTTTTTCAAACACGTATTATTTTTATGTTTTGTGTTATTTTTTAAAACATTTTTTTAGTTGTGGTCAAATATGTAAAAGAATTAAAAAATAAATTTAAAGTAACTATTTTAAATGAAAAATAACTCCGACGTATTAAATTTAAAGTAACTACTTCAAATAAATAAAAAATTTCTGGCGCATATGTATTTATGTGTAGGAAAATGTTAAACTCAACCCTGTGTCCTACCTTCAAATAAATAAATTTGATTTTTTATAAGTAATTATATATATCATCTAATTAAGTATGTATTTTAGTATAATTAAGTATGTATTTTACTAAAAATAATGTTGATTAATTTTTTTATATTTATTAAAATTGAATCTAATATTTCATTCAAAATAAAGTTATATATACTTTTAATTAAAATATATATCTTATTAGATGAAATGTTTATTATTATTTTAAAAAAATTAAAACATATGGCATTTACTGTGTCTATCGAATAGATTCAGAAGTGTTTTTTTTATATATTATTGGTAAAAAACAAATTTAGTTAAATCTTCTCCAATTGACCCCTTGAGTGATACTCCTCATATTTGATCCCTTGAAGACTGAAAATGTTAATTAGCTCCGGGTCTCCCGGATCAAATAATCAGCCCAGCAATGGCGCCTTTTAAACTGTAAAGGTGACATGTATCTCGACAAGACCGATCACTGTCTCTCTTTTAAGCACTACTTGATTTCAATGAACCACGTATTTTAATATAATATTTTTGCATAAAAGGAGGGTTAACACACAAACACCAAGTACAACGGGTCCCTCCACTGCAGTACTTTAATAACTCTTTGAAGCTGTATATACACATATATATGTGAATAAAAAGGAAAAGAGAATATCACAAATGTGGTAAAAAACTGAAAACCTTATTTATATTTGCGACTGGAACACTCAACGTATCAACTCAACGAGATGGAGATGGAGATGGAGATGGAGATGGAGATGGTTTAGTGAAGTCTGTCTTTAAATAAAAGGTCACTTACAAGAAAGAAAGAAAAACCCTAATGAGAAGGTACCCTGATGAGAAGGTTTTGTCTCTTTCAGTCTCTCTCTTTCTGTCCGAGTTTGATCTGGTGGACTCATCTTTTGATGCGCCTGTGGGGTGTGTGTGTGTGCACTCCCACAGAAATGAAAAGTACCAGATTCACTGCCCCCACTTGGGTCTTTCTTTTTTGATTTTCCAACTTTTAATCTCTCTGCATCAGACTGTAAGTCTATGTGGCGAAAAACAACGTCAACATCTCAGCCACCTGTGTCCTTCCATACTAGTTTCTGACAAAATATCTGATGCTTGAAGAGATGGATGCAAACATCACATGCCCACTTCATTTAATTACACATGTAGAGATAGAAGAAGAATGTTTGACATGAGTGCGGTTATAAGCATTTTTTAGTCTTAATTTTATTCTTATATGCTTTAATATAAAATTACCAAAAACATATATTTATCTTAGTGAGATTAGTGAGATATATGTTTCGGTAAATGTTTTTTACATTTTTCATAAGAGGGTAATGACATGTGTTCTCGCCATATAAGTTATCGTTTTTTTGAAGTAAGGTAGATATTTGCTACCCAATTTTCATTAGATGAATATCGAATTACAAACTCCGAATGCGGTATGGGGGGGGGGGGGGTGAGAAAGGGGATAGAGAGAAACACATAAGAAACAAAAAAAAAAAGCCATACAACTCAAACTACTGCTTCGGTCGATCCGGGTTAAAAGAGACATATAATCCCGAGACTTAGCCTAGCACCTCCTCTGTCTACGGCGTGCCTATGACGCTTCCACTCGTGACCAAAGTCACCCCCTCCCTCCCTATGAACCGGGTCCAGTCCCGGAGCACCACCCCAAATGAGTCTCACATGTTCTCGTAGTACGCCCGGCTTCCTAGGAATATCACCTCGTTTCTAGTTAAACGAGTCCCACGGCCATATAAGTCGTCGTTAAAGGTGAGTAGACTTACGAGTCCTTGAATCTTACAAAAAAACTCATATACATCCTAACTGGTATCAATAGATCAGGTTAACTCTAATCCAATCAACTCTAGTTAACAAGACCAGTCCTGGACAGAGGCTACCAAGACAAACTGCCTAAGGCCCCTTCTTTGAATAGGGCCTTGAAATCTGGGATATATATATATATATATATATATATATATATATATATATTAAGCATTTTGATATATAAATTTTTTTTTAATTTAAACATATCTACTCATCTACTTCATTTTATCTTTTTAATTTTTTAGTATCTTATCCATAGTTTTCCAAATTTTTGTTGCTTTATTTCTGTTTTTCGTTTATTTTTTATTTTTTAGAAACGTATGTTTTTTAAGTTTTTTATTTTTTAATTTTTATTAGACATTTTTGTTTTAACCTTGTGAAGAATAATTTTTTACATTCAATTTTTTATTAATGTAAATGTAAACCCATTTTATAGGTTGGCCTAGGACCCCATCTAAATTCATTAATCTGAGAGTCAGCCCTGCTAGTTAACCTTAACTTACACAATGAAATGATTAAAATACCCTCAATTTTTTACCCTAGAATGAAGAAACATGAAAGTTTTACGTGGGTAATTTGATCATTACAGGGACTAATTTATTGTTATAACTGTTTATAGGAACTATAAAGTTTACATAATGACATAGTGATGAAATATTATGTATTCCCACATATCTAGATTGAAGTTTAACCCAATGATAATAATTAGATTTCTGTAAGTTTTTAAAAACTTCTATCACAACTTTAACAACTATTTATATAGGATTACTTATATTTATAGGAATGTAGATAGATGTCTTTAATGCATTAACGCCTTTCTTTTTTTTTTTAAGAATATGTATCTCATTAGATGAGGTATATTATTTTTAAAAACAGTGATGATACCTATTGACATTTGTAAAAAATGTAAAATGATAAAATACGGATTTGCCATTTATTAAAAATCCATCTCATTAACCCAAATCCCTCATTTTTCTAAATTCAGTTATTACTCTTCCACATAAATCTCGGTAACACTAAAATTTACCCATTTTGAAATTTGAATTTCAATCCTTACCTAAATTGTAATTGAATTTTTATCTAGAATACACCAAAACTTATCTAGAATACACCAAAATTTACCTAAATTATTTTTTTATCAAAATCCTTCAAATGGCCAACCTTTTTAATTCAAACTTACATTCTTATTATACACATTAGTATATTTTTTTAGAAATTTATTAATTGAATATTAAAATAGTTAGGTATTTATTGTATTCAAATTAAAATAAAAAACATGTATAGTTATCATATGAAGTAATCACATTTTATATTAGTAGTTACATTTAACAATTAATTATTGATTCCAAATTCATCATGGCACACACACACATACAACAATGGAAACATCTCATTTCATGAAAAATAGATTCATTCTTTAAAAACATCTCACACATTTGTTTTTTGTATGGCTTACCGTGAAGAATGTAACAGATTTATTTTTTCATTTTTCAAATGTAACACTTTATAAAATGTAACAAATAATTGAAAAAATAATATGTTTTTAAATTGTGCATGAAATGTTAGAAATTTAGGTAAATGTTCCTATTATGTTACATTTATGTAAATGTAACATTGTTATGTAAAATGTCACAAAAAGTTTAAAATGTAGGAAATTTAGATAAATGTTAGGGTTTTTTATTTTTAAGTCCCCACAAACCATCATATTTAGTGATCGATCCCTCATTTCTTCATATTTGGATTTTAGTCCCCTGATTTAAAGGATAATTCCTTTTTAATCCCTATCAAGGACTAAAAAAACTAAATGATTTACAGATAGGTCCCTCGTAGGGACTAAAAAGAATTATCCTTTAAATCTGGGGACTAAAACCTAAATATAAAGAAATGAGGGATCAATCACTGAATATAAATGTTATATTTCATGTAAATATAACAGTAACTAGCTCACAATATAACATACATAACATAATAAAAATTGATATTCAAATATAAAATAAGATTATTGTTCATAAAAAGATTAATTTCAAATTCAGATATTATTGAAATTCAGATATTACTGAAATTCCAACATGATTAAATCATGAAAATACTTTTAAATATCAAACAAAACCAATAAAAGCAAATAAAATTCCATTGCAGATCTAAAAACATAATAAATGTTAAACCCGATAGACATTGAGACGAAATCTTAAAAAAAATGAACCAGTGACTTTAAATTCATCTGAAGTAAAAATTCCGATCTGCTATTAGGTGTTCCTCATAGAAAATTCAATTCCCAAAAAAAAGATGAATAATAATGAAAGAATAAGAATTCAATTCAAAATTTCAAAAAAGAAAAAGAAAAATAGTAATTAATGTTATACGTTTTATAGGATTGGTTATCAATTAATGCAAAAAATGTATAATATGAATTTTTTTTTGCTACCTCATGGGGCTATGATAGATAAGTTGAGGTTTAAAAAATATTATTCTTTTAAAAATTTTAAAACAGAATTTACGGTTGAAAGATATATCAGAAGTAACATTATCATGTAAATATTCCTTACTTGATTTTTGAATCTAGCATTCACAGTATTATTTATATACGATAAAATGACGTATATGGGTATGAGTGTTTATAGTCCCTGCTGGTGTTTATAGTCCCTGCTGTTTTAACTCACCCACCTTCAGCTCTATATATACCGACCCAGTGTTAAAAACATAACCCCCCTCCAAAATCATCACTTCCAATAAATCATGGACTCCCTAACAAACCCAACCATCCCCTTCTCCACCACCACCGCCAGCAGCACCAACAAAAGAAAAACCACCACTCCACCACCACTTCCAGCAGCATCATCCGGACCCATAATGGATACCCGGATATGGAGCCGGATCCCTCACCGGCTCCTTGACCGGATCCTAGCCTTTCTCCCACCGTGGGCCTTCCACCGCTTCCGCTGCGTGTGCAAGCGCTTCTACTCCCTCCTCTTCTCCGACTCCTTCCTCCGCCTCCACCTCCTCCTCTCCCCCTGCCTCCCCTGCTTTCTCTTCTTCCCCACCACAACCAGGCCCACCACACCCGGCCCATACAACCAACGGCCCATCACCCACGCCTACCTCCTCGACCCGTCCGGAACCTGGCGCCGCGTCCCCCTCCGCGTCCCCATGGGCCTCACCCCCTCCGCCGCCTCCAACGGCATCATCTCCTGGGCCTCCGACTCCGCCGGCCCAAAACTCGTCCTCCTCCACAACCCGATGTCTGGACTCTCGGCCCACCTCCCCCTCCCCCAGACCCACCGCCTCTGCCCCTCCGTCGGCCTCGTCGCCTCCGATTCCTCCCTCCACGTCATCATCGCCGGGGACGACCTCATCTCCCCCTTCGCCGTCAAGAACCTCACCGCCGAGACGTTCAGCGTCACTGGTTATGGGCCCCCACCCTCTTGGTGGGCCCCCACGAGCCCACTACCCAGGCTCTGCAGCCTGGACGTGGCGGGGAGGATGGTCTTCCACTGCGGGAGGTACTACTGCATGAGTTTTAGCCCGTACAGCGTTATCTCTTACGACCCCTGTTTGGACGCGTGGATAAAGATTGACCCCCCCATGCGGAGGTTCCTGCGGTCGCCGTGCGTCGTGAGTTGCAACGGGCGGCTGGTGCTGGTGGCGGCGGTGGAGAAGAGCAAGCTGAACGTGCCGATGAGCGTGCGTTTGTGGGGGCTGCAGTCGTGCGGGCGTAACTGGGTGGAGCTTGAGCGGATGCCGCAGGTGGTGCATGATGATTTCGTGGTGGCGGAGGGGGGCCGTGGGTTCGACTGCGTCGGGAGTGGGGACCGATTGGCGATGGTTGTACGAGGTGGGTCGATGGAGATTATGGTGTTTGATTTTGAGAGGAAGGAGTGGAGGTGGGCGCCGCCTTGTCCGTTGAAGGAGGAGGGGATGATGGGTGGGGGGCTCAGTGGGTTCGGGTATGAGCCCAGGTTGGCTACGCCGGCGATTGGGTTGCTTGACTCCGGCTCGGTCTCGTTTCAGGAGGTTTGAGTCAGTGGGCTTTCAGCACGGTTTGTTGTTGATGCTGTTTTTTTTTTTCCAGTTTGTTGGTTGATGGGGGTTCATGTGTTTTTGTAGCATAAGTTTTATTGAATGGGCAGTCAGAACTCATCTTTCTAAAAAATTAAGTCCTAAAATTATGCCTGTCAGTTATCCGGGAAAAAAAAAACAAAAAAAACTATCTGCATCTTAAGGAAACGCACAATCCAGTTTATAGTTATGCTCATAGTCCCATGTACTCAAGTCTACGCCCAACGATGTACCATAAATCATATAAGATAAGTTGTCTAAGGAGATATAAAATCAGTTAGATGAGATTTTCACCTCTTTTTATAAATGAGTTAATATAATCTATTAGTGTATTTGGGTATATATATTTATTTCATTAAGGACTGTATCCTTGTTTCAAATTGTTTTTCGGAAAATAAATTTATATGGTATTTAAATATCCAAAATATTTTTGCAGATATCAAAGTATTTCCTTTTAGAAATATTTGAAATAGATATTTATTATGTGTTGTTTTAAACTCAACTATGTAAATATTATTATTTTTAAATTTTAAATAATATTTACATCTTTCTATTAAAAGAAACGAAAAGTCCAAGAATTATGATTAACGTTTAGTTTTTATGTTTTACATCATTTCTCATCCATAAAATGTTAAACTATCACGCTACTTCAATTAGTGTCTATTTTTAGATGTTAATTATCTAAATAATATTTAAATATTTTCATAATTCAAGAAAATCCAAATTCGAATAAAAATTTAATACCGATCCATATCAACCATATCAATTTCATTACAAATTAGGAGCATACAATACTGTGAGAAAGTATCTATTCTATAGCTCTATCACCAATCATCACATCATCAAGGCAATATATAAAATCTCCACGCAATATAAGCTTTACTGTGTCAATATATAATCTACTACAAAAATAAATAAATAAAAAGATATCAATTAATTCATATGATCATATGTACTTTATATATATTTTATAATAAATATATTTTATAAACTAAGTATATACTTAAAAATACTTTTGATGCACATCAACACAATATATAAAATCATCACGCACTGTAACAATATATGAAATCATCAAGCACTATGGTTCATATGAATATGTACTTTATATTTTATAAAAAATATATTTTATGAAGTATATACTTAAAAAATACTTCGGATGCAAACAGAATTGTAAAAATTGCGAGGTTAACAATTAGCGTCTGAAGCCTTTTTTTAACTTTCTTGATTTCTTCTTTTTCATACAGTTGAAAGTCAGAATTCAAATATTCCAAACCCAGCCAAAGCAGGCAGTCAAAAAAGAGAGCCAAAAAGAGCTAAACTTTTTCTTTCGCACACAAGTGGAGCCAAAACAAAAGAGGAGATCCAAATGAATCTTTTCTTTCCTGTATCAAAAAGAAGAAGGTACAAACGGGATGCTTTGGATCTCACAGCAACCCAACTGCAAACAATACACTGACTACTGTAATAGCAACAGTTAAATGTAGCAGAAAATAAAAAAGACAACACATATGGGTCTTCACATAATAATGAGACTTCAGAAAGATGAACTATTTGGACTTATTAAATAAGCGGTGACGCTATTTTTCTGGATCAGCATGCCATATTGAATTTGACGACCATCTCTCTCTCTCTCTCTCTGCAGCTGATATGTGAAATTCTAACCATTGGGTTCAGTTGGTGCACATAACCATATAGGTCTGTGAATGGTGTGTGCGCTGCTTCTCACAAAGAAAATTACAACGTATCAATTCCAATGAGATTTATGGGCCCATGCACGCTCTCCCTTCTGAAAAATAACTGCAAATCCAGAAATAACCTCTATTAGCTTCTGGCATTAGCATGAACTACACCAAGATGGTAAGAAAAAAGGAGAATAATCATCGAATAGCAAGGCTGTGGTAAACTATGGTGAATATGAAGAGGTGACATCAACAACTAACAAATAATATAAGATCATAATAAACGAAGATCAGCGGCAGTCATGGGAGCTTTGGTGAGTCATCGGTAGATGAGGGTATACCATACAAGGGCATACATGAATGAGAGCAATCCGGCAATGCAGGAAAAAAACAATAACATGAACAATGACAATGACAATAAGACAACGAAGAAGAAGAAGAAATACATGAGTGACAACAACTTCAAGGGAGGATGCATTGACATACAGGAGCAATAATTTCCAACCCCCATGTATGTGTACAAATCAACACATGGGAAGATCACTCATTAAGTACTGAAAGACCTCTTCGTAGGTTGGTAGAGATACTCCATCTTCAATGAGGGGGTACTGAGTTTAAATGTCACTCTTGTTTCTAGGATATGATTTAACACTATATATATGTAGGGCTAAAAAATAAGGCCCACCCGTGGAACTCCACGTGACGGTGACCCACAGTCCGATTAAGTGATGGCCCACGACCCGGATTGTCCACCTCAAGTGGATCTGACCCGCCAACCTATCAAAACCCTATGACCAAGAAACCCCAACCTAGTCAAAAGGTTATCAACTTGTTTGATTTTCTGGGTTGATGCAAATCCATCAAATCTGGAGCCATCAAAATATTGATCTTCCAGGATAGCATATACATGTCTTAGATATGGAGTAAATAATCAGTCAACTCCTAAATCTTAGTAAAGCTAGATCATCTACAAAAGGATAATGACTGTAGATTGTGCAAATCTCAACAATTACATGGTATTTATCCCTAGAGTATCTGGGATCCCACCTCATCCATAAGACACTATAAAAAGAAAATTACGTATGACTTGATCCCAAAGATAAAAGAGAGGGTACGTAGGCAGTCTAGAGAGAGATCTTAGGTTCAGTCAAAAAATAAATTCTCCACCACACCATGGAAGGAGGGAAGCTGGCAGGACCAAGGAGAAGAGACTGGGAGGAGCGGAGTTGAGGGATTTTGACAACCCGAATCCGGCTAGTCAATTTTTGTGCCTCCAGCTTGGCGTGTCAAGTAGGGACGCGCGTGTGAAATGAAAAATGATTTATGATCATGCCTCCCAAGAAGAACCTTCCATCTCTTCCGCCTCCGGTGACCTGATATGCGCTGCGGAGCGCCTCGTCTGATCCCGGAAGCCTTCCAAGGGAAAACCCACGCCCCGACGGTGATGGCCTACAGCACCATGTGAATGAGGCTGGGCTTGAGGCCAAGGCTGAGGAACTCCGTCGTGATGTGGAGGACATGCGACGCGAGAACGAGCGCCTTCGCAACCTGCTTGACAATCCATCGGAGCAGGAAGACGGGCAGCACGACCCACAACTTAGTGGGATTGTCCTGCCTGATCAAACCAATCCTCCACGTGCAGGCGAACACCAAGCTTGCGTGGATTCTGTAAACTGAAGACCGAGACCTAGTAATCCCTTAGTCAACTGGGTCATTCACCTTGAGGACTGTGGAAAGCCTACCTACAACTGAGCTCTGCGTCCATAGCGCTCCCATAGAAGCTTTCGCCATATAGCATTTATGTTTCCCCCCTATCGCCATGGCCATTTGGATAGGAGGGCCTTATTCATGATGTCCAAATCGCCAAGCTTCTGCCGCTGGCAGATGATATCCCATTTGATCAAGTGTCGGCGGCGGATCTCCATATCAGTCTCGTTTTAAGAGGAAATTGTGTCGAATTGTGCCGATCATTTGCCCCCACACCTTTTGGCATTTGAAAGAACGATAAATAAAAGATCAAGAGGCTTGTCATGACCACATGATGTAAGGTAATACATACGCCAAAGCTCAGGTTTCATCATTTTCACCCGACAGATGGTTCCGCGTTAACAACACAAACACCCCCCCCCCCCCCTTCAAAATTTTCACATTAAAAATCAGAAAGAAAATGAACACAAGAAAGAGATGAAATCAAATTTGATAAAAGAATAGAAAAGAGAAGTTTCCAAAGGTTCTACCACCTACCAAAGGGGGTGACGATAACAACAGAATCGACGTTGAGAACACCGACGCCACTCTCAATTTCAACCTCTCCTCGACGATAACCCCCCATCCCCAACATCAACCACAAAAATCCTCCTTTTCCCTCCCTCAAAAATCAAAACCTCTCTCTCTCTTTTCTCACATTCACTCACTCACTCTCGTCCCCTTCAACAATGGCGTCCGCAGCTTCCATCACCTCCCCTTCCCTCCTCCAACCCCCCTCTTCCACCTCCTCCGCCACCACCCGTCTCTCCTCTCCCTCCTCCCTCCGCCTCTCTTCCTCCCTCCGCCCACCCCTCCGCCGCCTCGCCTTCTCCGCCGCCGACTCCCTCCTCTCCCTCCACGTCGCCGCCAGGACCCGCTCCGCCGGAGCCTCCGGGAGGGGCCCGCGCGGGGTGGTTTCCATGGCAAAGAAGAGCGTGGGGGACCTGAAGGAGGCGGATTTGAAGGGGAAGAAGGTCTTTGTCAGGGCGGATTTGAATGTGCCGCTCGATGGGGAGCAGAACATCACGGATGATACGAGGATCAGAGCGGCAGTGCCGTCGATCAAGTATTTGATCAACAACGGGGCGAAAGTTATCCTTTCGAGCCACCTGGTGAGAACAGATTTTGATTTTGATGGGTGGTTTGAGATCTGTTTTTGCGTGTTTGAATTGGACTTGTGTGGTTTATTGAAAAAGATGGACTAACTGAGCATTCTCTGCTTTGATGTGGGTTTGGCTGAAGTTGAAATACGACTTCAGTCTCTGAATTGGCCTTTGTATGATTCAGGGAAAAGATGGAAGTGGATGATTTTAAAAAAAAATTGTTTTACTTTAAATTGAAAGGTAAATTTCAGTTGTTTTTCGATTTTTTTGGGGAAGATAATTCCATTTTTTTTTTCAACCCCTTATTTTTTTTAGGTCCATGGACATTTTTAGCGTATACCAAAACTCTCCTAAGTTAACGATTACATTTTTGGTATGTCCTACTGTCTCTTACCCTATTAAATATCCTCTGTAAATTGTTAGGCATTTTGTGTACATGTACATTGTTAACTCGTACACTGTTATCAAACCCCTATACATTGTTATGCCAACACTATACATTGTTGTGTATCCTATTTACGCCAATAAATTTTGTACATTGTTAATTATCCCCTTTACATTTGTTAACTAACCTGCACATACAGAAGGCTTAGGATGGAAGGACTTGGAAAAAATACCACTAACTTGAGGGTGTTTTGATATGTTAAAAAAAGTTGAGAGACCCAACAAGTATTGAATTAAAAAAATATATTTGAATTAATTCCCCTTTTTTCTTTTTCAGATTCGAATTTGGTATTTTGTGTTTGGTTTTTCCCCTTTGATGTTTGGTTAACTGATGTGTTATATTCCAATTGATGTCATTGGACATTTAGTCGCGATATATATCTCTCTGTTGCATGACTGTATAAAGTTTGTCATCGTTTGTTAGTTTATAAGCTTTCTGAAATGTTTTCTTAGCTCATCATTTTGTTAGTTTACTGATATTTATCACTTAATTTAGGAAGTTGGGCTTGGATATCTGATATATGATTGATGATTGTTTGACTTACATTTGCTCAGTCGAATAGTGCAAGAATAAAAGAAGAGCATAGAATATTATAAAAGTGACTTTAATCCATCAGCAAACAAGGATTTGAAAACAGAAAAATCATAATTAGGACATTTATTGGTCCTCTCGATTTATCTTATCTGCTATATTCCTATGCTTCCTCAATTGCTATCGCTTCCATACTTGTCCCTACTCCCTATTCTTGCCACACATCTATCTTCGTCTCCCACGTCTCAGCCTTGAGGCACATCTACCTCTGCAACACTGTTTCAGTTCCGCAGCTTCCGCCCAACCATTATTCATGTTGTTATCAAACTAATCATGATCCAGAATTACAGAAATTAATATTCTGACTAGGAAACCTAACATTATGCGCACAATCACCAACATACCTCGTGCATGGGTAAAAGCCCGAGGAGATTCAAACTCAGGGCCTATGGGGAGTAAACCTATGACCCTAGCTAAATAGTCATCCCCGTGTGGGTTGCCTACACAAATTATTGATGTTATTGCAATATTATAACTTTATAATTTTGTGTTGTTGGTTTTCCATATCTAATCAGATTTGAATCATTGTGATGAATTTCGTTGCCTATCTTGTCTCAATAATAGAGTGGTAAAAAATCATTGCTTTCGGTTGTCATCTTCTATCAAAGCACTCAATGGTATCTTATTGATTAGTTTCCCACTCAACTTTGGCTCCTTAGAATTTATATTGGTTCTTCCAGTAATCCAATAATTAAGGTCTGGAAGACTATTATATCTCAACTTTCCTGACGTGAAACAATATGCATCGAGAGATTTTCGTCGAGTCTATCAGCAGTTCCAACAGTTGCAATGACATTGAAGCCCTGTTATGCCTTTTTTTTTATATTTTTTTAAGAATAATTTAGGAGCCATTTATTATAATAAAGACGCCCTTGAACAAAAGGTAAAGAGAATGAGCATTTGGGAAGGGATCTCCTAAGATAAATCCCGATGTCTCACATCGCGAACCAAAGTTATCCATAATAGATGGAAGAGTGTCCTCTCTCAAAATCATAGTAACCTAATCTCTTAGCCCCCGTTTGGAACGAGGATAGTTTTTATTCTAGGGTATAGATTTATCCAAGCATAAATGAGTATAAATAAGGATAAAGTGATTTTGTGTTTGGTTGTATTTTGAATTATTTTCATTGGTAAACGTAAGAATAAATGTTTTGTTGTTTGGGTAAAATGTGAATAAAGTATGGATAAGGATTTATAAAAGGTAAAAAAGTAATGATAGTTGATTTGACAGGTGATTTATAAGAGGTGATGACAGTTGATTTGACAGTGGATCCACATATTTTTTTGGTGGAATAACCTAGGATAACTTTTATTCTAGAGGTTGATTGGAATCCCTATACCATTTTATCAAGGTTTATTCTGGCATAATTTATCTGGGGTTATCCGGGGTAAACAAACACCCCCAAATACTTATCCGGGGTTATCCGAGGGGTTATACTCGTTCCAAACAGGGGGTTAACGATGTTTGGATAGGATCACAAAGGTGGTATAGCATGGTATAAGGCGGTATAAGTGTTTTTTGTGTGTTTGGTTCGCTTGAATAACATAGAATATGGAGCCCAGATTAAAGTCGAATTGACTGGTATCTGGATTCCGACCTCCCCTTGGAATACCAATTCCATCTCTATCTAAAGCATTTGCATTAATGGGCCCCACACGTCTCATCTGACTTTTTGCCATGCCCCTGCCATAGTGCCGTCAGAGTTCACACTATTCACTGGCTTTGACAAAAAAAAATTTCAAACAAACAGAGGCGCTTGAAAAAAAATTACATACAACGTGAATGTTTTTAATTGATCGTTCATTTCATGGTTTGTTGCACCTTTGTTTACAAATTATTCCAGAGGCTGGTGATTTGGCAGTGTAGTATACTGGTATGAATTAAGAATTTGTTTAAAAGCATGAACATGTTAGATAGTGAAAATATGACTGTTACACAAACTACACATGCAAGTGGGATTTCCACATTCACGGATGGCCCGAATGTCTCACATGTTCTTAATGTTGAAAGTCCATTGGAATAAATGCCACTCATTTGGGGGTATAAATGTCATTTTAAAAAATATAACTCATTACCCACATTTTATTCACATTTTATCTACATTTTATTTTTACTCAACCAAACACCCCAATTTTTATTATTACGTTTCCCAACGAGAATAATAGAAAACATAACTAAACAGAAAATCACTTATTCCATTAATAAAGTTATCTATTCCTGGAATATGTATAAACCCTAGAATAACTTATGTCTCTATCCAAACGGTCCCTAAGGTTCGAAGAGGTTGCCACTAAGTGTTTTCCAAGTAATTCAATTACAGAGAGGAACTCATATCTGTTTCGACAAGTAATTTGATTGCATGTATTTGCTCACTCTTATATGACTTGAAATTCCCACCAAAATTTTGGGCTCTTTGTACAAGCTATCCATTTAATTCAAAATTCCACCCAACCTTGCCTTGTCAACCTCCTTACCTCTCGCATACTATGGAAACTTGGAAGTTGGAAACCTTACAAATCTTTAAGGATTTGAACTTTTGTGATTTATATATACTTTGTTGTTGTTTAAAGGAGCCCTTGTTTTATTGCAACAATATTAAGAACAAAGGCATGCTTAGGAGCCAAGATACATGTGGCAGTGGCCTATTTAATAGTATAGGCCAAGAAGTGAGAACATTCTTCAACATGTTTGCCAAAAACATTTTATTGGGATTTCCGTTATTGTTCTTTCATATATTTTGAGTTTCCATACATGCATCTTCAGAGGTTTTTCTTCGTGTCAACTGAGATATCAACTTGACTGGGATGAGCATAATCATGCTTGCTTTTGTATTATGCCGTAAACCTGAATAAAGTGCCTTCATATCCATATTTTCTATCTCACCTTTGTCTTTTTCTTGTCTTTTTATTTTATAGGGGCGACCAAAGGGAGTTACTCCAAAGTTCAGCTTGAGTCCTCTCGTCCCTAGGCTATCCGAGCTGCTTGGTATTCAGGTATGCTTTTGAATCCTTCATGTGGTGCTCACTCATGCAATTGATTTGCACGGCAGAATGAGTAGTTTTTTCTGTATCTGTGTCACACAGGTTGTAAAAGCTGATGACTGCATCGGTCCGGAAGTGGAGAAGTTGGTTGCCTCTCTTCAAGATGGCAGTGTTCTTCTACTTGAGAATGTGAGGTTTTACCCAGAGGAAGAGAAGAATGACCCAGAGTTTGCAAAGAAGCTTGCTTCGCTAGCTGACCTCTACGTGAATGATGCTTTTGGCACTGCACATAGAGCCCATGCATCGACTGAGGGGGTTACAAAATATCTGAAGCCATCAGTTGCTGGCTTCCTTCTCCAGAAGGTGGGATTGTAGATGCTTAATGTTGATTTTTTGGGCTAGATTGGTAATCATTCTCATTCTCCTTCTATTGAAGCACCTAGGTAAATGACATTTAGAATCCTTTATTTTTATGTCCATTCCTGGGCGGTTCAGGCAAATCTCCATCTCGACTAGAGTTACCAAACTGCCTTCATGATTTTATAATACTAAAAGGCATACCAATTCTTTTTGTTGCTCTCATAGTCTCATGTTTCAGGAACTTGATTATCTTGTTGGAGCTGTCTCAGAACCCAAGCGACCCTTTGCTGCCATTGTGGGTGGGTCCAAGGTGTCATCCAAGATTGGAGTCATTGAATCACTTTTGGAAAAATGTGATATCCTTCTTCTTGGTGGAGGAATGATCTTTACGTTCTACAAGGCTCAAGGCCTGTCAGTAGGCTCATCTCTGGTGGAGGAAGACAAGCTCGAACTTGCAACTTCCCTTCTTGCCAAGGCCAAGGCCAAAGGGGTGTCACTTCTATTGCCCACTGACGTCATCATTGCTGACAAATTTGCTCCTGATGCAAACAGCAAGGTTTGTTCTTCCGTAATTATAAAAACACCAGCAATCTATGGACATAATGGATGCCTGCCCCTATTTTGGTTGCACATACAATACTCTCTCTGACATGCGCGCGCACACACACACGTGCACATGTGTGCAATTTTTTTGGTAATCCTTTGTAGAAAGATGACTTTCTCAAATAGACATGCACCAGGCTCCAAAAATTCTCGGCCACTGGAACAATAAAATGGGTGCAGACAACTTGATTTAAAATTGGTATGGTCATTTGACCTCACCCATGCACTGAGACGAACTGACACATTACTCTGCATGAGAGACTTAATTTTGTTATAAAATAGTAAATCTTAGATGCTTGGGACATGGAAAATCATGTCTATGTTTTCAATAATGGTAAACATAATGGAACTCCTCTCATTACCTATTTTCTTCCCCATGACTTTAATTCTTGAATCCTTTTATAGGTTGTACCTGCATCTGCCATCCCTGATGGCTGGATGGGGCTTGACATAGGACCCGATTCTGTGAAGACATTCAGCGATGCACTGGACAAAACCAAGACCGTTATTTGGAACGGTCCCATGGGAGTGTTTGAGTTCGACAAGTTTGCAGTTGGAACAGAGGTATGATACATATCTTTGAATTCATTACATGAACATTTTTTTCTTCTGCAGTCCCACTGTTAATGAAACTTCTTTTATCTAAAAAATGCAGGCGATTGCAAAGAAGTTGGCTGAGCTTAGCGGAAAGGGAACGACAACCATCATCGGTGGTGGTGATTCAGTGGCGGCCGTAGAGAAAGTCGGCGTTGCTGATGTCATGAGCCACATCTCAACTGGAGGTGGTGCGAGCCTGGAGTTGTTGGAAGGGAAGGAGCTCCCGGGGGTCAACGCTCTGGACGAGGCCGTTCCTGTTGCTGTTTCATAGAGTCTGTCCAATTTCTTGTACTGTTTTTTTAAGTGAAAGAAAGTATAGTTATTTCGGGATGCTAAAGTTTGGTTGTTTTTTGAATTCAGAAAATCAGTTCTAATAAGAGTATTCTTCCCCTCAATCTGGCTGTTTGAAATCAATCATCACATTGGAATTCAAAACTCAATATATTTCAAGATTGATATCTCTAATGTGTCAGTTCAATGGAAATGTTACACTAAAGTTCTTTTTACAATTCCAAACACAGTTCGTCCATTTTTTTTTTTAAAGTATCACACACACACACACACACATGATTGGGTGAGGCGGTGTGGCAAATGCGGATTCGATGGGAGCCCTCCGATCTGGTGGACTTAGATCTCACGGTGGAGATCAATTCACTAAAAAAAATGAGTTTGGTTGCAACCAGTTTCCATCAAAATTAAAAAATAAATTCATCCCTCTCCCCCCTGTCTCTCACAAAACCCATCGAAATTTGTTTTTCACCAAAACCCATCCCTCTCTGTCTCTCTCACAAAACTCCATCTCCCTCTTTGTCTCTCTCACAAAACCCATCTCCCTCGACCACCCCCTACGGCCAGCTTGTGACCCCCCCTACAAACCAGCGGCCACCATTGACCGATTGCTGCAGCAACCCCCTGCGGCCCTGTCGATTTTCCTCAATCGAGGGATTTTTCATCTCTTGAGGTACTCACCCCTCTCTCTCTCTCTCTCTCAAAATTTTTATTTTGAAAACCTTCTTGACATTTTGATTTTTATTTAATGAATGTAGGTTCTTGTGTTCTTCGGTCTTTCTGTTTGCGGACTCGTGATCTTTATAGGTATTGATATTTTTTTTCTTTAGATTTTTATGTGTTCTTCCGGTCATTGAAATATTGGATGTTAAAAGGGTTTAATATTTTCTCTTTTTTTTAGATTTATACATGTATGTTTTAAAATCTAGGATTTTGTATGTAATTTTTTCTTGTTTTCAGATTTGTTTCAAATTTAGAGTTTTGTCATATTTCTTTTAAATATAGGGTTTTCACATGTTTTGTACATTTTTTCAAATTCAAATTTTTGATGTATATGTATGTGTAGTCATATTCCAGTCAAAATGTCAAGTGCACATGATGGGGTTGATGAAGCAGTTGAGTGCATTGATAAATGCCATGATGATGGTAGTGGAGATTGGATTCCAAATGTTGATGATGAATATAAACTAGTAATATGGATGTTTTTTTTATTCTATTGAGGAGGCAGAAATTTTTTATATGAGTTATGTCAAAATTGTAAGTTTTTGTGTTTGAAAATTATCTACAAAATATCATAATATTGAGGGGTCAAAGGAACTTTATATGCATGATTTTGTTTTTTCAAAAGAAGGAATTAAGAACTCATCCACTAGCAAAAATAATCCAAAACACACCCGAGAACACACAAGACTATGATGCAAGACTAAAATATCCTTCATGAAAGACAATCAAAGATGGAAGATGCACTTTTTTGTAGAAGCCTAGAAGGTCATGCCCAGGTATTGTGTACTAGAAAAACTCACCTCTTATGATTACATAGAGAAGTAACAAATATTTAAAAATCTTTGATTGACACATTTAGATGATCAAATGTGCGCATTGCACAACCCATGTCCATTATGGGGTCAGATTCAAGAGGATATGGAGGGATGTTTGAAACTATTTGGTCATAAATTGAGATAAATTGAAAGATTATGATGCAAAATTGTCTGTAAACCACTTCAAAGAGAAAAAAGAAATGAGTTTATTTTATTATTTTGCATATGAAGTGGATGAGGAAAACAAGTTGATACATTATTTTTGGGCTGACGGTGATGCAAGAAATGCATATGCTCATTTTGGGGATGTAGTTGTGTTTGACACAACTTACAACATAAACAAATATTTTTTAATATGTGCATCTTTTACTGGAGTCAATCATCATTTTCAATCCATTAATTTTGGTTGTGGATTGTTAAAGGATAGAAAGATTGACTCTTTTTTGTGGCTTTTTGAAAAATGGTAGGAAGCAATGGGTTGTGGTAAAGGGTGGTAAATGAGCTGAACGATCTGAGTTTTGACATATTCAAGCTCGGCTCATTTATAAACGAGTCGAGCCAAGCCAAGCCGAGCCGAGCTCACGAGCCTAGTATTCTTCTTCATTTTATGGTTTTAGGGTTGAAAACAACATTTTCACATAAATGAGTCAAGTTCATGAGCCTAATCGAGCATAATTTGTATTGATTTAATGTTCTGATTTTACAAAGGAGTTTAATCAAGCTTCAACTAAGTTTTTTGGAACACAAACAAGTTGAGTTTGAACACAAAATGAAACTCGATACAGGTCCCGAGCCTAACCGAGCTTTAAAAATTGTTTAAACCCGCTCATTTGTCTAATTGAACGAGTCTGAACGAGCTTAAACCGAGCCGAGCCCGAGCGGCTTGGTTCGTTTACTAGCCCTAGTTGTGGTCTATCAAAAGCTCTCATCACATATCAAAATGCTGCTACAGGGGATACAGTTGTACATGCGTTCTCCCATGTGTGTCACAGATTCTGCATTTGGCACAAAATGAAGAAGTTAGTGAACAAATTCAGCCCAGCTGCTTATAGAAGTGATTTTTTAGAACCATTCAAAGAATGTGTATATGGGTCAGAAACGTTGAATGCATTTGAAGCAAAGTGGTGGGGTTTGGTAAGTAAATTTAATTGGAGCATAATGAATGGTTAACAACATTATATAATATTCGTGAAAAGTGGATTTCATTGTTCTTTAAAAACACATTCATGACAGGGATGATGAGCAATCAATGAAATGAATTTCAGAATTCTATTTTTGACAAGTACTTCAACAAAACACACAGTCTGATATGTCGGAAGTGGAATTTGTGTGGGGGAATTTCTCCCAGAAGCATGGTTCTGATCCGCTTCGTAGTTGGTCAGATCACCGCTCGGAAGGTCTTTGCTGAGTCGTCCGACAGCTCCTCAAGAAGACAGAGTTTGGGTGTGATGGCTACCTACTTTCTCAAAAAGTAGAAAAAATTGGTGTTACTATTGATCGTCTCGTTGGGGAAAATTGGATGGGTTCTCTTATCTGAGCTACGGTTGACCGCACACATAGGAGAAAGCGGGAAATCATTTCTGCTATGTAAGAATTTGAAGAAGGGGCTACTAAAAAAGTGGGAGGGCGCTGGTTTCTATGATAGTACTATAAATAGAGAATCGGTTCTCTTTACTGAGGTAGATGATTTTTTTTTCTTGTAACAACCTTAAATTGTGCACTTGACTGACTTGAACATCAGATGGTCTTTCGCAGGTCACCCCCAACCATATTTCTGACGATGTTGGAGGAGGAGGTTCGTTGGCGACACAACGGAAGCTGTCGGGAGAAGCGGAGCGGATAGATCCTGATGAGCCAAACCCGGACCATCATTTTTTGCCCCTCGAGCACCCTTTAACCCTTTAACCCCTCATAGGTCCCCCGTGTTGGCACCCCACGATGCATTTACGACCGCATCCAATCTTGCACAATCTTTCCACCATGACTCGTACTTAAAGTGTCGCCTCCTGTCGGCCCCACCCTTAACACTCAGCAACAATGGCGAATAGTCTGACACCGACATGGAGAGAACGTGAATATAAGGGCTTGGAGGATAGGATTAGTGTGCAAATTGAAATTAGAATTAATGAATGGGAGTCCAGGGCTCTCTTGTTTCTATATAAGCTTTAGGTTATTTCTTGTGTCCTCTATCCAATTCAAATCTCTTGTACTTGTATATTAGTTAAAAAATATCTTATATATTAGTTTAAAAAGATCTATACTCTCTTGTCAAAGTATATCTAAAAAATATTTTGGTTGTGTTGTTACACTGGGTATTACTTTCATAGGTGAATGTATATACCTTATTAATTTTTTAAATTTTTTTATAATTTAAAAATGAATAAAAATAATTAGAATTGGATTTCAACTTCATTTATCTTCCTCACACCATTGTAAAACCTTAGTACAGTGAAAAAAGGCTAGTGATTTGCTATATATACATGTACATATGTATTATTCTTCTGATATACAGTCTCTTGTAATGCACACAGCACTTTTCAAAAATATAAATATAAATAAATAAAACAAATTCGAACAGATCCACCAAATCCGGATAATTCTTCAGACCCAGTCACCAAAAACATCACCGCGAGTCACCACAAAATCTCCACCCACCGTTTCCCCGTGAAAACCCGAAACCACGAAAGAAAAAGAAAAAAAAGAAAAAGAAACAGACGTCGCAAAACCGAGACCGAATATGCGGCGCATATATCTGACCAGGCGCACGTTAACAATCATATAAAATCAAACCCCATTTTTAATTCTCAGCTTCGTTTCTCACGATCTTTCTCTCTCTCTCTCTCTCTCAGCTTCTGTGTTCCAATCAATCACGACCGTTGATCCATGGCGACAAAGAAGAGCGTGGGATCTCTGAAGGGAGGGGACCTGAAGGGGAAGACGGTGTTCGTTCGCGTGGATCTGAACGTGCCTCTCGACGACAGCCTCAACATCACTGATGACACAAGGGTTAGGGCCGCCGTCCCGACCATCAAGTACCTCATGGAGCACGGATCACGCGTCATCCTTTGCTCCCATCTGGTGATCTATCTGTTCTTTGGTGTTTGGTCGCTTGGGATTGTTGATCTGAAGGGTGTGGGGTTTTGGGGGTCTTGTTTTGTTTGATCCAGATTGGTTTATTTATTTATTTATTTATTTTGGTGATCAGTAACATAGATGTTAGATTTCTTGTATATCAAATTCATATCACAAACAAACCATAGGATCTCACATTGATAGGTATAAATTTTATATATTTAAGCATACCTTCTTCTTGAGTTTGAATATGAGTTTCCTTTTGCTTCCTCTTCTTTGTTCTCTTTTTAATAGTGGCTCCTCTTGTAATTACCTGAAGAAGAAATCAAGAAACAAAGACCCTGGGCACCTCCACTTTCTTCTCCTCTTACGATGAGACCAGAGACCACATAATGTATGTTAAGAGAGAGTGAGTAAGTGAGTCACCACTCTCTCTTTAATTTACATGTTCCTTGAAGAAGTGTGGAGGTGGACCCTTTTTTTGGGTTCACCAAATCAAGGGTCTTGTGTCTCTTCATCAAAGACACTAAAATAACCATAATACCCTTGATACTTAAATACACAAATTAAAAACTTATAACCTCCCATCAACTATACTCATGAAACAAATGAGGCAACCTTAATTCACTGCTTAAATACAAATCCCCACTTGTTAAGCTATGTAAGAGTTAAATGTGATTCTCTTAAAACAAAATTCATTCGAAAAAGCTAAACATTGATTTATTAAGCCATAAATACTAACAATCTCCCACTTGGCTTATAAATCAATGGGTTTTCATATTTAAACACAAGTTTCGAATCAGTTTCAAAACGACGGGTGGCCACCCTTTATTTAAAACAAATAAACTGATTGAGAATCACAATTAACTACATCTAGCTCATCAACTACGAGATACGGTCGAATGAAGTCCTTTATTGGATGTCGGACCACTAAAATCCATGAATCCATTTCTACCCAACACAGACAGACGCACTCATGAATCGAGTACTGACTGTTCCTGCATCAAAGTATGCATGAAACTCATAGAAAATCAGTGTCATGACTCCTCAAGTCAAATGTTACAGTTTAAATGTGTACAAATAGAAGCAACACTTTCAAGAGCAGTGATTATGATATAAAGTGTTCTCCTATAACGGTCCAAATTGCTTCATGTATTTAATAACACATGTCATGTAGATAAAATTATGTGGCTGAGACACACCACGTGTATCAAGTACACTATCTACAACGAAAGCTTACAGATGTGTCTGCCCCAACACACCTATCACCCAAGCAAGTTTCAGGAATCACCCCCAATGACTGTCTGATCTCCCTGTGAGCAGACCCGCAGCCATCGCTCACCAAACAGTCTGCGGCATTCCCATGGACAAACATCTTTCCAACAAGAAAGACAATTTTAATTAACACAATCATCATGATGATAAATTAATGATAATATTTCAAACAACATATTATCATGGATGCGCAAAATGACTATTAGTCACTATTTTTCACAAAGTGTACATGTACATACAGATATGCAAGATGTCAAAAAAAAACTAACAAAACATTTACATATTTATGAACCTCAAACCCATGCAATTGACATGTTCATTAAACACTTTGATGGGTAATGGTTTAGTCAGGGAATCAGCCAGCATTTCTTCAGAAGAGATGTGAGAGACAACAACATGACCCTGCTGAACTTTCTCTCACATAATAATACTTCACTTCTATATGCTTCGAACTACTATTACACCTGGCATCCTTGGTGAGACTGATGGCTGCAGTATTATCACAAAATATGCTCAAAGGATATCCAATACTATCCACAACTCTGAGTTCACTATGAACTGCTTCAACCAAATAGCATGCTTAGCAGCTTCACTGCAAGAAATATATTCAGCTTCCATTGTTGACTGAGCAGTGCAACCCTGTTTTTTGCTTCGCCAAGAGACTGCTCCACCTCCCAATGTAAAAATATATCCTGAAGTGGACTTCAAAGTATCAGGACAGCCTTTATAATCTGAATCTGAATAGCCCTGGACTTTCAGATCATTGCACAAAAATAAGCTTGAAACTCTTGGTCCTCTTGATGTAACGCAGCACCTTTTTAGCAGCAACCCAATGATCATGTCCTGGATTAGCCTGGAATCTACCAAGCAACCCAACAACATAGCATAGATCAGGTCTGGTGCAAGTCATAGCATACATCAAACTGCCAACAACAGATGCAAAGGGAATTTTATTCATCTCAGCCTTTTCAAGCTCATTCTTGGGGCAACTAGACTTGTCCAACTTATCTCCCTTGACAATAGGAGATAAACCTTCTTTACAATTCTCCATAGAAAATCTTTTTAGGACTGAGTCTAAATATGCTTCTGAGATAAACCCAACATCCTCAGTTTTCTATTTCTGTGGATTTTTATCCCAAGCACATAAGAAGCTTCCCCCAGATCTTTCATCTCAAATTGCTGAGACAACCATAACTTGGTCTCTCGAATGAATGATATGTCATTCCCTGCAAGCAAAACATCATCCACATAAAGAGTTAAGATCAGAATTCTACTCCCACTGATCTTCACATATATGCAACTGTCAACAGAATTGTTAACAAATCCATATGCCAAAACTGCGGAATGAAACTTCAAATGCCACTGACGAGAAGCTTGTTTGAGGCCATACAAGGATTTCTGCAATTTACACACTTTCTGCTCCTGCCCTTCAGTGACAAAGCCATCAGGTTGATCCATGTATATGTCTTCTTCTAGTTCTCCATTCAGAAAAGCAGTTTTCACATCAACCTGATGCAACTCATAATCATAATATGCAGTAATGGACATAATAATGCGCAAAGAGTCTTTTGTACACACCGGAGAAAATGTATCATAGAAATCAATACCTTCTCTTTGTGTGTAACCTTTAGCAACTAACCTTGCTTTATAGGTTTCAATCTTCCCTTCAGAGTTCTTCTTTTTCTTGAAAATCCACTTACAACCAATAGGCTTGGAATTTTCAGGAAGATCAACCAACTTCCACACATCATTCTGATACATAGAATCCATCTCAACTTGCATTGCAGTTCTCCATAATTTAGCATCAGGAGCACTAACTGCATCTTCAAAGCTTGATGGATCAGCCTCATCAACATCTGGAACCATGGGATAATTTTCTCCGAGATAAGTGATATAGTCATCACTTATGGCAGGTCTTCTAATTCTCTGTGGCCTTTCAGATCTGACTGGAACATCACTTTGTACTGGTGGTGGAGGCACTGCTACCCGAGACTTCTTCTCACTCCCACTGATGAAAGAATTCTCATCAAATCTGACATTTCTACTTTCAAAAACAACTTCACCATCTGATTCAGCTGTTTTACCATATAACCTGTATCCCTTGGAACGATCTGGGTATCCTATAAATCGACAGGACACAGATCTATCAGCTAGTTTTGAACTGCTAGGACCAGGAACCATTGCATAAGCATTGCAACCCCAAACCTTCATATGATTTAGGCTTGGCCTCCTGCCTGTCCACAGTTCATATGGTGTCTTCGGCACAGATTTAGAGGGAACCCTGTTAAGAATATATACAGATGTTTTCAAGGCCTCACCCCAGAAGGATTGAGGTAAAGTGGCCCTATTCATCATGCATCTGACCATCTCCAACAAGGTTCTATTCCTCCTTTCAGCTACACCATTTTGTTGTGGAGTGTAAGGGATAGAGACTTGCCTGCAAATGCCATGCTCTGAGCAAAACTTTCAAACTGATCTGACATATACTCACCTCCTCTATCAGTTCTGAGAATTTTAATCTTCTTCTCTAACTGATTTTCCACCTGTGCCTTATAGTCTTTAAAAACTTCAAAGACATCTGATTTTCTAGCCAACAAATAAATATATCCATAGCGAGAAAAGTCATCAATAAAAGTAACAAAATATTGTTGACCATTTCTCGTTTGAACATCCATGGGCCCACAAACATCAGAATGAACAAGGTCAAGAAGATTTTTCGATCTTTCTGCCTTTGGAAAAACAGACTTCACCATCTTGCCTTTCAGACAATTTTCACACGACCCATAATCTTCAATGCCACTTTCAGTCAGAATGCCTTCCTTACACAGAATTTGGAGTCTCTGCTTGTTTATGTGGCCCAAACGCAAATGCCATAAATAGAGAAGATTATCTGAAGCAATTTTTCTTTTTGAACCAGATGATTCAACATTCAAACCAACACACAGAGATGATATAGAAGCTGTAAAAGATTCATCAAGGAAAAGTTTATACAGGTGATCAACCTTCTTGCCACTAGCCAAAAAAACACCATGTTTCTTTACAATAACTTTTCCACTTTCAAAAAATACAGACAAACCCATATCATCTAGTCTGCCTACAGACACCAAGTTACGCCTCATATCAGGCGCATATACCACAGACTCCAAAACAAGAGAGCGTCCACCAGGAAACTTCAAAACATACGAGCCAACTCCCAGAACAGCTGCTCGTTGATTGTTCCCCATGTAGACATACATCTCATCCTCCTTAAGCTTCTTTAGATCCAGAAACCCCTGCAAGGTCTTGAAAATGTGAATTGTACATCCAGAATCCAACCACCAAGTGTTAGATGGTACATCCACATAATTAATCTCTGTGCAAACAAAGGAATTCATAATACCTTGCCCAAGGGACTTCTGTTTCTTCTTCAATTTAGGACACTCAGCTTTAAAATGCCCTGGCTGCTTGCAGTAGTAGCAAACCCTTTGATCAGGCTTATGTTCCTTCTTTTGGGATCCAAAATTCCTTTTTGGACTTCCCAGATTTCTTGAACTTTTTCTTCTTCAAGAGTTGCTTCCCTTTGGCATCAGTGACTGCAAAGTGTGCGTATTCATTCTTGTTCTGAGCTTGGCGCTCCTCTTCAAGCACACAATGATTCAACAATTCATCCAGTGTCCACTTCATATCACTTGTATTATAATTGATTTGGAAGCTTTCATAGGATTTTGGGAGGCTATTGAGAATAACATGACAAATGTAATCTTCATCAAGTTTACTCCCCAAAGATGCCAATTCGTTGCTGTAGCCAATCAATCTCAGAATGTGCTCTTTAACACTCTCACCAGGAGCCAGTTTCGTGTTATGAAATTTCTGAAACACTGCTTGCTTCTTGGCTTTGAGGTCCCAACAAACCTCTGTTCTATATGATCCAACAAATCTTGGCATGCTTAAATTCTTGCAAGCTGTTCCGAAGAACCGGACTCACAGAATTCAGAATAAAATGCTTAGCCATTTTGTTGGCCTTCAACCATTTCTCATAATATTCATATCTTGAAGCTGGAGCATTCAGAGGTGGTTCAGGTGGGACGCCATCCGTAATTGCAATGTCAAAATCATGAAATGATAACAACATCATGATCTTTCCTTTCCATTCTCTGAAGTTCGATCCAGAGAGAGGTTCGATGGAAAACATTCCCGACATCATCATAGCTGGATTCATGACTAAACACAAATATCCATATGTATGATTTAGAATCTAACACAATTTAGAGTCTAACACAATCAAGATATCATACACAAATATGGATTATCATACAAGACAAGATCAATAAAATCAAACATGATCTCATGGTATTTATTTCAGACTCCTTAGGCTCCACCTTTGGGTGGTTGCCCTTGGATCTAGTGAAATACCCCAAACACACAAGTAAATTATATACCTCATAGGTAAGCAAGACACGTGAGCCTTTGGGCACTCCGTTCTCACTTTACTATAAGCCTACATAACTCCTTGTGCCACAACTAGACCTCGAACACGTCAGCCACCAACCTTTGGGCTAGTTCCAACATGCTCAAGACTAATTGCAATTGTTGCACCCTAACATTCATATCAAATACAAAACTTGCCTTTGGGCTCATCTCATACTTAATACAAATGTAGAGTATTTATGCAACTCTAATATGCATTTAGATACACAATAACTTATGTGTGCATAACATGATCTAAATAATTCATTTAATCATAAACATGCATGTATTGACTCAATAAAGAGAGAACAAATAGTAAGATGATATCTCACAACACAAAAGTCTCCCTATGAAGAACTAGCATGGCCCAATGCACATTAGAATCATATTTTCACAAAACTTGGAGTGCAATAATTGATTAGATAAATAAACATGATTTTCATAAAGCCAAAATGGCAATCAATTATTTTCAAAGCACTCTTACAAATAAATTTTAGCAAATACAAGACTTAAGCTTGCACTAAATTTACAAAAACATGTGAAAAGGGAACATGTACTTGCTGTTTTAATAATGTCACTCAAATGGGGCATGATACAAGCAAAAAACCTTCTTTGAAGCATTTTAACAAACACTTTAAGTGCATGGAAACAAACAACAACCATTGAATACTTGATATTCATTCCATCAAAGAGAAGATTCAACCCCAAGATTAAAACAACAAATAGAAGAGATTGAAACATGAAGAACCACACTCAAAAGTGCTTTTTACAAAAATTAAACCCTAGGTTAGGGTTTATCCCCAAATTCGGATTAGGGTTTTAGTGTGTCCAAACCCTAAACAAAAATAAATCCATACATATCAAGATGAAATGGCTCTGATACCACTGTTAGATTTCTTGTATATCAAATTCATATCACAAACAAACCATAGGATCTCACATTGATAGGTATAAATTTTATATATTTAAGCATACCTTCTTCTTGAGTTTGAATATGAGTTTCCTTTTGCTTCCTCTTCTTTGTTCTCTTTTTAATAGTGGCTCCTCTTGTAATTACCTGAAGAAGAAATCAAGAAACAAAGACCCTGGGCACCTCCACTTTCTTCTCCTCTTACGATGAGACCAGAGACCACATAATGTATGTTAAGAGAGAGTGAGTAAGTGAGTCACCACTCTCTCTTTAATTTACATGTTCCTTGAAGAAGTGTGGAGGTGGACCCTTTTTTTGGGTTCACCAAATCAAGGGTCTTGTGTCTCCTCATCAAAGACACTAAAATAACCATAATACCCTTGATACTTAAATACACAAATTAAAAACTTATAACCTCCCATCAACCATACTCATGAAACAAATGAGGCAACCTTAATTCACTGCTTAAATATAAATCCCCACTTGTTAAGCTATGTAAGAGTTAAATGTGATTCTCTTAAAACAAAATTCATTCGAAAAAGCTAAACATTGATTTATTAAGCCATAAATACTAACAATAGATAGTGTGATTTTGCTTTGTCTTGATGATTATGGCTTGTCTTTGTTTGTTTTTTTTTCTTTTTTGAAATTTTAATGTTCGATCTTTCTATTTTCTTTTTTTAGGATGTTTTTAATTGCTGATTTTGATATTTTATAGGGGGTAGTCAATTAGGATTTTCATGGACAAATTGTCTATGTCCATAGATTTGTAAATCTTGTGTTTTTTAATCAGGACATTGGTTTGTGGACAAAAAGTCCAGTGTTATTCAACTGAAACATTATGTCATGGACAAAAAATCCAGCGTTATTCGATTGAGACATTATTTCGTGGACAAAAAGTCCAGCGTTATTCGATTGAGACATTATTTCGTGGACAAAAAATCCAGTGTTATTCGATTGAGACATTATTTCGTGGACATAAAATCCAGTGTTATTCGATGGAGACATTATTTCGTAGACAAAAAGTCCAGCGTTATTCGATTGAGACTCTTCGTAGTAGACATTTTGTCTTGTGTTATTCAATTTAAACAGGATTTGTAAAGACTTTCATAAGTGATGGATTTTTGTGGACTTTAGAGAGAGAAATACAAAGGAAAAAGTCATTTCAGAATCCCACCCAAATCTCATGGACTTTTATTCCAGTATTGTGAATATTTCTTCTTTTTTTTCTTTCAACAAAACTCATTTATGATTTTTATCCCATGCCTTTCATATTTTTATTCACATTTTTTTTCTTTATTTATATCTTTTTTTTCTGAATGTCCATTTGTATGAAATATTGCTATCACCTCAAATGTTTGATGAATATATGAGAATGGTAGATTTGCTTGTGTTGCAATAAATCATTTTATTATTATATATTATATAATATATGCCTAAATTATCCACAATTATTTTCTAAAATATAGATTTATTATAGATTTGATTATATGTAAAATGTTTTATTTGATTTTCTTTGAAGATGTTTCTATTTTTGTATAATATACATCCATTTTTTTATAATGTTCAGACATATATAAAAATAAAAAGATATATTTAGGCATATGAATATATATGACTAAATATATTGATTGCTTTTATTTATTTTTTATTTAAAGTAATATAATGACCACTTTTATTTTATTTTATTTTAAGTAATATAATTTATTATTTTATTTCATCATTATATTTGAAGAGATGTAATATATGATTTTTATATAATATATATATTTTCTTATTTTTTATTGTCTTCCTAATTAAAAACTAATTCCTCCCCTCTATGAAATTCTCTCTCTATAACAGAAAAAAAAAGATTAGCTCATTGTGGATTTTTCTCAATATAAGGTTTTTTCTTTTTTTTTTATATTTTAGATCAATTGTTTCGAATAAAGAAGAATTTTTTATGAATGTAAATATGTATGAAATATTGACTCATATGTTTGATGAATGTAAGAATTATGGATTTGTTTGTGTTGCAATCAATTATTTTCATTACTTGTTTTTTATCATGGCATTCTAGCAATATGTATTTCAGATAAGTGAAGATTGATATTTATTATACTAAATTATATTTTATGTTGGGTATGATGAGTTCTTTATTTGTTATTTAAATCCAAAAACATTATTGTGATTATTAATTGAAATCCATATGTGAAAATAGTTAATCTGTGAAATAATGTTAAAATATGTGAAAGTCTTTAAAAGTCCATGAGAGTGATTTGTGAAAGTCTGCAAATGTCTGTGAAAGCCTGTGAAAGTCCATGAAAGTCCATGAGAGTGATTTGTGAAAGTCTGCAAATGTCTGTGAAAGTCTGTGAAAGTCCATGAGAGTGATTTGTGAAAGTCTACAAATGTCTGTGAAAGTCTATGAGAGTCAATATGTGAAAGTCTGCAAAAGTCTGTGAAAGTCCATGAGAGTCAATCTATGAAAGTCTGCAAAAGTCTATGAAAGTCTGCAGAAGTCTGTGAAAATCTGCAAAGTCTACAAAAGTCCATCACTTAAACAATGTCCACAGAAATCCATCAAAGTCCGTATCGACTACCCCCCCTAGTTTGCTCTCTCTCTTTCTCTTTGTTTTTTTTTTTTTGTTTTTTTGGTTTTATAGTCGTTTTGACTGTGTTTGTTTATTGTTTAATGTTTGGGGTTGTGTTGGAGTGTGCGATTTTTTTTTGGTTGGTTTGGAGTGTGCGATTGCATGTCGATGATGTTTGTTTTGTGATTATGAGACTTTCCCCCTTTTTTTTGAAGTAAAAATGTTTTTTTGGATGTGTGCTTGTGTGTGAAACCGAAGGATCTCGAATTTTAGGAGAATTTTTTTACTTTGATTTAACTTTTAAGATATTGAATATGTTCTTCTTTACATGTAGGGTAGTGCAGTACAGTGTTTATCTGTTTAAGCATCTAATAACATTTAAATAAGTTTTTGGTTCCTGGAATGGCCATATGATCTGCTTGGAACTCTTTGTTTCTTTTGATATTTATTAATTGATTTTTTGTATGTTTTGAAGGACTATGGATAGCAGTTCATAGGAAAATCAAGTTCTCTGATTTGATGTTTGAGATTGTTCTTTCTTAATGATGTGGGGAACATGTCTTGGCTTGGCAAACTGTCTCTTCGTTTATCAAACTGCAAATCTAAAGCACCCTTAGTGCCATATATACAATCCCTTTAGTTGTCATAGTCATTTTTTTTTATAACGCATTTGTTTTGGGCAGTCAACAATTTTTGAAGAGCACATTATTTATTTAGTTGTATCTATTTTTTTGGAGGGCATGCGCCATATTAGTGATGTGGTTTATTTCCCTCTAGTATGTCTTTCCCATGTCTCACATTTGCATATAGTTACTTTGCATTGAACTTATCTCTCAATGCATAACAGATCCATTTGTTTTAATACCTTTACTTCTGATTTTCAGGGAAGGCCGAAAGGTGTTACTCCAAAGTACAGCTTGAAGCCTCTTGTACCCAGGCTGTCTGAATTGCTCGGAATTCAGGTAACCTTTTCATTTAGCTTGAGTTCTTTTTTTCCTCCAAATTTTGCTTTCTTCTTTCTGTATTCATCATTATAATATCAGAGAAGACTCTCTTTCCTTATACCTATCTTTGTGTTTCAATAGGTTGACATGGCTGATGATTGTATTGGCGAGTCTGTTGAAAAGAAGGTGGCCGCTTTGTCAGATGGAAGAGTTCTACTTCTTGAAAATGTTAGGTTTTACAAGGAAGAAGAGAAGAATGACCCAGAATTTGCAAAGAAGCTTGCTTCACTTGCTGACCTCTATGTGAACGATGCTTTCGGCACCGCTCACAGGGCTCATGCCTCAACAGAGGGTGTTGCCAAGTACTTGAAGCCAGCTGTTGCTGGTTTCCTTATGCAGAAGGTATAATGGATATCAGTAGTCATTTTACATTTTGCCTTGTTTAGGAAGGATAATTGTGAGATGTATGGATGCAGCTAATCGGGAAGGGGGTTCACACCTAGAACAATTATTATTTAGCCCCGGGGGTTGGGGGGGAGGGGAGGTGGGGTGGGGTGGTGTTTTGGAGAATTGAATATCAAAAAAATAAAATTATGTTTTCTTAACAATTGTTCCCTTTTGTACCGTACAACTTCTTTACTGTGATTACATAGAATAAGATTGATTATTTTCAAGCCATGATAGTTTGTGCATTCGTATATGATTTTACACACACAACTTATTTGTATCTACTTGGATGATTAATCTAATTGAAGTGCAACTCTGAACTATAATCAGAGGGAGTCAAATACTTTGCATCTGCTTGTAGCCTTTCCAAACACCCAGTTGACTTCAAAGTTCTGAATCACATAAAAATTGGAGTGCCTGGTTCAACATTTTCACTCTATATATTGCTTAAACATACTAGCAGTACACGCTACATATGACTAATATGTGAATAGATTGATGTAAAGAAATACAGAATTAGGTCCTCTGAAGGCATTTTTTGTAATTATCCTGTGAACAGTGTGAACGCATTTCATTGTGGTAATCCTGTAAATTATGTGGATTCATGACTCTGTGACATAGTTTCTTAATGAAGTAAAATTTATGTTGCATATGTTATTTTTAGTCTGCATGTAAGAAACATTACACTATTAGGTAATCTAAGTTCAATATATTCTCTAAATCTCCTACTGATACAGACAAATGTTTTCGGGCAGCACAAATATTGAGTATTTCACTGGCTTATTCTGCTGTCACATCCAGCACTGTGACACCACACCTTTATGCTTGTGAATTTGCAGGAACTTGATTATCTTGCTGGAGCTGTTGCAAATCCCAAGAGGCCATTTGCTGCCATTGTTGGTGGCGCAAAGGTGTCATCCAAGATCGGTGTTATAGAGTCTCTCTTTGAGAAGGTTGATATTCTCCTCCTTGGTGGAGGGATGATCTTCACATTCTACAAGGCACAAGGGTACTCTGTTGGCTCATCTCTTGTGGAAGAAGACAAGCTTGATCTTGCAAAGGCACTTATTGAGAAGGCAAAAGCCAAAGGAATCTCTCTCCTGTTACCTACTGATGTGGTTATTGCTGATAAATTTGCTGCTGATGCCAACAGTAAGGTTTGTTCTTGTATAGCACTAGATCTTATATCAAATATCAATCCATTGCTGTCCAATTAGATGTTAGGCCATGGGTCTTAAATTTACTTACCCATGATGCATGCAATTTGAATCATCCACACTACATGTACGTCTTGTAATTCATATTACTGCACAAGGGATGCACATTTCATACATCTATCTATGTCTATTATTTCCTTTTGCATGTAGGTATCCATATGTATGTGAATGTGCATCATGTTTTCCTTGACAGGTAAATGGACACAATTAATGCATTTTCTTTGAGACTACTCACCAATGGTTTTAAAATATTGAATGGGCACACTGCATGTCAACATTATGACTAGAGAATGATCAAGAAGGATTGACAAAAAATATTTGTTTTGCAGGTTGTACCTGCATCCAGCATCCCAGATGGCTGGATGGGACTCGACATCGGATCTGACTCCATCAAGACTTTTAATGAATCTTTGGACACTACCAAAACCATTATCTGGAATGGCCCCATGGGTGTGTTTGAGTTCGAGAAGTTTGCAGCTGGAACAACAGTAATAACCAAAACTTAGACCTTACTCTTTTTAAAAATATTGTTTCATACAGTTAAATTTCCAGTTAGAAACTTGGATGTTACAGTATGAAGATCGTGATTTTTAAAACAGTTTGGGGTATATGAGTGCACAAATAATGCAAGTAAATTATTGGAAATGAGCACATCCGAATGATGAGGAGGAGCTTTTTCCACCTCTCGCAGATTACTCCTCCCGAATTTAGATAAGCATATGATAACCTTATTATAGTATTTCCAAAATGAGTGAATTCAACTGAGTTTTGCATTGATCGATGAACTCTGAAACTGTATACTTGGTGAGAAATGGAGAATAACATTATTGTGCATGCAGGCGATTGCCAAGAAATTGGCTGAGCTCAGTGGAAAGGGAGTGACAACCATCATAGGAGGTGGAGATTCGGTTGCAGCAGTAGAGAAAGCAGGCCTTGCGGACAAAATGAGCCACATCTCGACAGGTGGTGGTGCAAGTTTGGAGCTGCTCGAAGGAAAAACCCTTCCTGGTGTTCTTGCTCTGAATGATGCCTGAATCCGGGCTCAGTTTGAGTTCTCAGGACTCGCGCTTGTGAGACATTTTGTTGTTTTAGTCCAAGGGTTTTGTTAGGGCCTTGAGGCTCATTTTGAATCATGTACTGAGGTATATCAGGTTGTGTAAAAGTTGTACTGTAGATGTTTTCTCAATAATGTTTGGCCCTCCAGGTGGGGTAAACTTGAATTTTGAATGATATATTATAACTTACCTACTTATGTGTGTGCCCTTTTTTTGTTTATGGTTGATTATGTTCTTGAATGACTTCTGTAGGAGATGGCCTTTGGTAAGCAAAACGAATCATACAGATATTGAATGAAAGGTGTGGAGCATCTCTATCTTTTTAATGTTGATCTGAAAAACATTATATATGATAGTGGGATTGCAGGCCACGCCAAGGAAAAGGTGCTGGTTACAGACTCCGCCGAACCTAAAATAAGTGGTTTTTTATTAGGACTATTTTGGCTCTACTTTTTTTAAGCGTAGATGACCACCCTCTTTGATCAAAGAATAGCATTGGAAGCGGCGATAGGAAATAGTATTAAAGTGAAGCGAGGTGATGGAAGTGAATAGTTTAAAGGTACCAACCAAATGATCTAAGTGAAGAACTACCTCTTCCTTTGGCAGTGAGCATTGGACTGTCCAGAAAGAGTTCCGGAGACGAGCAATGAAGCATCTACCCTCTTCCACTCCACTACCTTGAACAGTGGATCGAACTATCCATTGGCTTGCATTTCACTTACTCCATGCTTGTAACGTATACTGAACTCATTTGTGCCTTGCCGATGGACAGAAGACAACCTAATTCATTGAAGAAAAGTTCTCGGATTGATCTTATTTGAATATTTTAAAGTACTTGCTGTTTTATTTTACTTATTAGAGTGACTCACTAGCTAAGGGTAAGAGAGGCATTTTATGGTTAAGTAGTTATTGCAGTCGAGCAGTTATGACAGACTAGATATCAGAGCAGGAGATTTGCATCTGATTTGCAGCAGTTTTCTAATCATATGTACATATTGTAGTCCTCTTGGAATGACATCATCTCCAACTTGGGATCATCTTATTATCATCTCCTCCACTATGCAGTTGACAGATTTCTTGACAAAGTCTCACACCACTATGCATTTGCGCTTCCTTCATGACTAACTATCGATGCTCCTTACTGCCACATCATGAGTTAGAGGGGATCTATTTAAGAATATTTTATGCCAATCACTGTTTTATTTTACTTATTAGAGTGTGACTCACTAATTAAGGGTAAGATAGACATTTTATAATTAAGTAGTTATTACTGTAAAGTAGTTATGCCAGACTAGACAGTTATGAGAGCCATATAAAAGGCATCCATTTTTCTGTTTGTAAACATATCTTCTTCTTTTTGCAATAACCAAATTTCATTATTTAGAAAATTCCAGACCTAATCTTCACCCTGTAAAAAGAAGGGCGATCGATCAAAGTGAGCGTAAGCGAATCAAGATAGTTAAGCCTGTCAATTATCCGAAAAAAATTTGTATGTGATCCGAATTCGTATCTGAAAATTTGAATTATGTACTTTTAGGATTAGTATAATTTCTTTATTATTTATTATACTTTAAACCATGTAATGTATAATAATTTTTATAATTTTATGTTTTATATTAGGTAATTATTAGATTTGTTATATATTTCATATATTTGATATATTACTTTTATTTTTCGGATATTTTGGATAATTATCCAAATCTGAATCCGGATTTTTTGATTAGATATGATATTTAATTTAAATATATGTTGAATATCGAATACTGATATTTTCATATATTTCATTTATGTATGGATATGGGTCTATCGATCCGTATTCGCTACGTTGACGGGCTTGGAGATAGAAAAGTGTAGACAAGGCGAGACTTTTTTCGTATGGCTTTGGGTCACAAGTATTAGGGACGCTGACCAACAAAGATGACTAACAACTAGGGTGTGTTTGACAACTTGTTTAGAAGTATTTCTACAAGAAGTTCTTTCTGGGTGAAGTTACTTCTAAAGAAGGAGTTTTTTGTATTTGGAGTAGAATTTTGTTTGAGAACACAGATTGATGTATGTTTTTCAAACAGTACTTTTGTAATGTAAATCACATAAATTGTCTATAACACCCTTGCACTCACAATATACAATTCTCTTAATAAATCAATATAAATCAATAAATATAATCAACTATATAGATCTCAAATACCAACAAACTTATTCCAATCACAATTGGTTATAAAATCAAACTAACAAATCCTAACAATTTTAAATACTAACAAACTTATTCTTCTTCTTATTTTTTATTTTTTGAACAAAAGATAGATATTACTAACAAATTTATTCTATCAATTAAAGGATACTGACATACTTATTCAAATTTAAAATAGAAAAGAACCTAAACTAACAAATCTAAAATAGATCCTATATTTGTCCTAATCACCTAATGAGAGAGTTGAAAGAAAATTTGTTTTATATAGTACTTAAAGGCCATGTTTGGTTTGAGAATAGGGTTAGAATAGATGGGAATAAATAGAAATAGTTTCAAAATGGGTGTTTGGAATGCTAGAATAAATGAGAATCTATATGCATAATTAACTGGTATAAAGTGTGTGGAGGTAAGAATCTGCGCCAGGACATGTGTCAAGACAAAATGGATATGGGCCATCTCCCTTGGGGCTCACAAGTCCGGATCCAAATCCACAAACATCATGATGACACTCTCGAGTGCGCTGGCACGACTAGGCTGAGGGTCTAGTCGGACAGTCAGACACCTCGTAGGCGAATGTCACCTCGAGCAGTTTAAGGCACGACCAGATTAGAGGTCTGGTTGGTCGATCTTACTCCTTCCGAATAGGGAAGACACGACAAACAAGAGGTCTGATCGAGTGATCTTTCATCTTGCTGATATGCTCGAAGATGTAACATACAGACGAGCATACCAAAGGGACCCGAGCAGATTGAAGAAACGGTCAGAAAGCCACTAACGTCTGTAACTATCAAGTTGGCAATTACGGCCCACTACCTACGAAACATGGGTGATTAAGGGCCCAATGTGGAGCATAAACATAGGGGATGTTTCTGTGGAAAAAAGCCAACTAAACACTTAGTGGCAAGGCAATTACAATAGTAAGTAAGGAACTACGTATGACTTAATCCCCAATGATTACATAGGCAGCCTAAAAAGAGGTCGCGCGACATCACTCTAAAGGCACAGTAAAAAATCCATATTGTTCAAGTTCATTTTTCCATAAAAAATCCCTAAAAACAAATCCTTTGAAATTTTATTCCCAAAGACTTACAAATTTAATTGAAGGGGAAAAATATCAACTTTAGTTTGGCACTGTTTGTGGGACTCAAACAAAAATCTAGTGTTCATAATGTTAGATCCAAGTGACACGAATTCAAGGAGGCGGCAGGAACGAGACGTCCTCCCATTTGATGTTGTTGTTGATGGTTCACCTGGAACCTGGTCAGTCAAGTCCAAGACCTTAGGTGGGTGGTGGAGTCCACGCAAGAAACTCTATTTACCCGCCAACAGGGGTCGATGTAGCAAATGATTGAAGCTTCAATGCAACAGTTCTATACGAACATGCATCAACAACAGCCAGCCCAGGAGAACATTCAGCCACCACCTCCTGTAATACCCAACCCGCCACCCGTCATTGCTGAGGGTTTGAAGGGTAGTAGTTCTTCCTCGAATCGAAGGCAACGATCCCGTCGATGTTCACGCTCACCTCAAGCGGGTTGACGGTACCACGAAGAACAGAGGCGCAAGGGTTCTCCACATAGGGAACGATCCACCCGGCGAGAGGCGTCGCGAAGGCAAACACATCAAGAGAGATCGGTCTTGCGTGAAGTATCTGAAGGGCATCGGAACGATCCACCACTTCACCAACAAACCGGAAGGGTTGTCGTGAAACCACGATACACTCTACACTCTGAGGTACGACGGTGTCGGTATCGGATTTCAGAGGGGGTGCACTCCGAAAAGCCTTTTTCTGGCGCGTGTGTAGGGGTTCTTCGGGGATTCGGATCCGATGCGCGTCTTGGCAGACTCGGTCAGATCGTCTCTCGGAAGAGGGGAAGTATATGATTCCTTACTGAGGCGTTCGACAACTCCTTAGGAGGATTCAGGGGTTGGTTGTGATCGCCACCTGCTTTCTCAAAAAGCAGGAAAAGTTGGGTGTTGCAATTGATCAACATTGTTAAATAAGACTCTACATAATTTGTTAATTCATCAAAACCCTAAAAAAACCTTAAATAATAATTTTCCATTCCAAACCCTATACAAACCCTTTTTACAACACGAAACATATAAATTTTTTGTTTATCTTTATTTGGTGAAAAAGCCGAAATATTCTAATCAAATCCTTCTATTCCTTGTATCCTTTCCCGCATGGATGATGTATACTTTAATGTTTTGATATTGGTGGGTACAGATTAAAGAAGGTTTGGTAAATGATAGTTTTTTTTAAAAATAGGGTGTCTAAATTGAGGAGCGTGAAAATCAAACAAATCTAAATGGGTCCTATATATCAATATCCATGTAAGGGGACATGCTTATAGATTTGTGGGGCACAAATAAAGACACCCAAAGGAAAAAAAGGGAGGTACAAATAACATCAAAACAGCCCATCAGGCTATGTATGAGCTTAGTTTTTTTTCTTCTGATATATAGTATTCTCGATCTTTTGGTAAATAATCCACTAAGTGGCTAGAGCTGAAAAGGGCTGACCAAAGTTTCACCCCTTATGTCTATAGGTGACAAGGAGATCCGCAGGGGAGTTCCCTTCACAAAGAATGACTGAAAATTTTCATTTGTGTAGGGCTAATTCTCTTTTAGATTTTTTCTTTTTAAATGAAGAACAATTGAGGATAACAGATCGTGATCATGCTCTCTAAACGTGGCAGTTGTGGAATCAATTTCATCCATAGTTCCTACACTATTGAACGATGGCTAAAAACAGACCAAAGGCTATTCGATGAATGTTTGGATGAGAGAATAAGAGTACTAGAGGAGAATAAGACCAAAAAGGCTATTTGTTTGCAAGGAATAAAGAGGTATAGCTATGTCAGTAACATTGAGAATATATTGGTATCGATATTTCAAGTTCCCCTAGAATTGTATTATTCCATCCAATCTATTCCACTTGTTCATTGGGGCCTACATATCAAATCACATGTCATCATCACTATTAAATTAGGGGACTTACATGTCAAATTAATTTTTTATTTTTTCTAAATTCTTATTATTCACATTTTATTCTTCATTATCAACAAAACAACATAACTTCAATTTTATATTTTCCACTAAGAATAATTAAAAACACAATCAAACAAAAAAAAAACTTATTCTTTACTTATACTTTAACAATTATCTATCATATAATAGCTTATGTTACTACCGAAGGTTGAAAATATGGTAGATTGATTGATAGGTCCGAGCAATTGCCTACTACCCTTACATTGCGACCCCCTGTGGTCCCGGGCAATAGTTTCTTAACCACCACGATCATAAGATCAGTGAATTTATTCAATAATAACTTAATACCTATACTACAGATAACTAGAATATGATTTTTATTTTTTTGACTTTTAAAGAAAAATTAAGAGATTAAGGGCCGTTTGGATCCACGATGCCACGACTTTTGCAGTGTGAAATTCAGAAATTTACAACCCAAAGTTCAAAACTGCACATGGCGTCTGAAAATCCAAAATTTGCATTTTGTGTTTTATGTGTAAAAACCTCGACATTTCTAATGCCTCAAAACAAGGCTTTTGAGAATCTTACGATGAAACCAGCCAGTGAAATAAGTAAATACAAAATTGCCCCTCCACAATTCATACATTTCCCACCAAAGTCACCTTAAAAAAAAACCCAAAACTACCATTCATAACCCTAGAAGCCCTGCATCCCCATTCATTTCCTCCATCCGTGATTTATCTCCACCATCACCTAGAAACATGATTACACAGTAAACACAAATTGGATCGTTTTATCAACAATTGGATGGCAATACATGGTAAGTTTTATAAAAGTTCATTCATTTGATTCATCCACAAACTTTTTTCCTTTTTTGATGCATGATTCATCCCCAACAATGAAATTGTTTATAATACACTTAAAATCCAAAAGATGCCGAGGATGATAATGATACAACGAAATTTGTTTGGATTCATATACCTTATGATTTTTGAAGATGCCCAACAGAATCAATCGAAATGGATGCTGAAGGGGTGCAGCGGTTGTAGAGGGGGCATTGGGGTTTCTCATGTATATGTAATAAAATGGTATTTTAGTAACCTCCACATTAAAAAAGCTAAACTCTTGTTTGGTTGTCAAACAAAAATGTATTTGGTTTGCATATGGTTTTGAATGCCCTCCACTCATCACTTGGGTATGAAAAGCCATATATATAAAATTTGATGCCTCACATCCAAATGAATCCTAAATGTGGATAATTTATCATATTTTTCTCTTTTTACTGACAAGAAATTGAAATAATTTTCAAATCTATGATAGTTCTAAAAATTTATTCACCAGAGTTTAATAATAATAATAAAATAAAATAATATCATTTCAAATGTCTGAGTTTTCAACCACTATAAAAAAAAAAAGGACAATCATCCCCGTGTAACGTTTAAGCTACGCATGTCATCTTTCTGGACGAAAACCACCACCGCCCCCACCACTTCTAAATAAATTTTTCAGTACGTGCAATAACAAGAGCGGAGCATCCAACGGTCCACATCCATTGAATCCGATGATCGATGTTCCCGACCCTCCAAAGATACATCCAGCTGTCGTTCTGACGTCAGAAGTGTAAGGGCATGCCCTATCTAACGGTCCAAATCCATTGATTTCCCCAAAGACACATCCAGCTGTCAATCTGACGTCAGAAGTCGAAGGGCGCGCAGTCTTTACAACTCTACGAGACTCGAGTCAGTAGTCACACTGTATTGAGACCGACCGTGCCGTGACCGAATCACCGAAATCGTAGTCGAAAAGGGTCCGTCGCTTTGAAAAACAAACCCTACATTAAACTCTCTCTCTCTCTCTCGATCTGCAGATTTGCGAGATTTGCGAGCTTCAATGGCGGAAACGCAGTTTTTTTTGTAGTTCTCTGGTACGGCATTTCGTCTTCTTATTGTCCTTGATTTTCTGGTGGAAGAGCTTTTTTAAATGTGAGAATCATGATTGGATCCCAAATGCAAATGTGTAGTCTTTGAATGTTGAATTATTGAAAATTTGTTGATGTGAACAAGTTATGCACAAGACTAAACGTTTTTTTATGATCAGATGTTCAGTTTGCATGCTTGAATTGAGTTGTTGTGGTATTGGAAATGAAAATTATCATTGGATCCCGTGAAATGTTGGTATTCGGTTTTTGGGCTTTTAATGGTTGTTTCCAAATTATGTTCAGTTTGTCTTGTAATGGAAGGAGAAGAGGTCTTATGATTAAATCTGGACTTGATTGGCATGAACCACAAATGTGTAGCCTTTTAGTGTTGGATTATTGAAAATTCGTGATGTGAACAAGTCATAAACAATTTCGTGAATTTTTTATGCTCAGATGTTCAGTTTGTATGCTTGAACTGAGTTGTTATGAGTAATTGATTTCTCACTTCCCTATTGTGCATTAGGTGCATGAACCTTTCAAAAATATATCTTATAATCTATGAATTGGCAAAGGCTGAGGTGTTTGTTCATTCACTTTGCACAATGATTACTTCGTGTCAGTTATGTACTTAAGAGCATGCAGTATATACTATATACCTGTCTCCCAAAATCATGAACCACCATTTGGCTTGGGAATAAAATAAGAATGGTTATCCAAAATAGTATAAACTTAGTGCACTGTTTTGATCATATATTTTTTTTCTCAAAAAGAAAAAGAAAAAAAAGTACACTGTTTTTGATCAGTTGACATTTGTTTTAATCAAGCTTCAATAAGAATTGTTTTCTATTTAAATCTAAGGCGTTATATTGGACTTTATCACCTGACTAGCATGGCATTATGTGTTCCCCAGTGGAAATAATTTATCTGGATATTTTAGTTAGAAATGGCATGGCAATTCTGCCTAACACAAAACGTTTATGAAGTGTATATCCTATACTCTATTCTACTCTATCCATTTTTTTTAATTTTTGTTTTAATCATGGTTAATCAGTTGTTATTTTTCTTGGATGATGCTGGACTTTTAATTTTTTGCATTCATTTACCTTCATGTAGATTCATCCAGACTTGAATTTATCAAGTTGTGCTGATGGAGAAATCAAGGCTGCATTTTTCCAGTCAAGATGCATCCCCTAGCTTGACAAAATCCAAGGACTGGGATGCCCTATCAAGATGGTCTGAATATCTGAAGCCTGATGTGTCCTCCACCCCAACATCTAAAGGTTGGAAGCATGTTAGTTTTGAACAATCACTCACCTCAGGAAGCTTCCAGAAGGCTGTGCATATCGAATGGGTTATCCAACTTTCCCAGGTTGCTGAAGGTTTAATGGCTAAAATGTACAGATTAATCCAAATTCTAGACCATCCAGATCTGGTTTCATATACATTTACAGAATCATTTTGGAAGGCTGGTGTATTCCCAAATTGTCCTAGAATCTGTCTGCTGGTCTCGAAAAAATTTCCAGATCATCCAAATAAATTACAACTTGAACGGGTAGAGTTTCTTGCTTGACCAGTGAAAAATTTCAGTTAACATGATTTGGATTATTTTCTATGCCGATGATTTTGTTTCTGAACTGATAGGGTGTTTCTGTACAGGTTGATAAGATTGCTTTTGATGCTTTAAATGAGAGTGTGGAGACCTATTTACAAAACTTAGAACCATGGATCTTGGTATGCATTGATTTCTTGAGCAGTCGTTAATTACTCAATATATTTATGCGTTAATTCACCTGTTATATTTCACAAATGTATCAACTGCATAAACCTTGCATTATTAAAATTTAAACTTTATTTTTGTTGATTAATTATAGATAATGTTTTTGAAACCTTACATTCAGAATAAATAGCAAATTTATTTTTCTTTCACAATTAATTATGTATTATGTAATAGTATAGTTCAGTTCACAATTGCGGAAAACTCAGTGTATTTATATCCCATATAAATTTGGCTTGTCTTGTCCTTTTTTTTTGGGTAACTGGAAATAAATTTGGCTTATCAATTGTAGAGGACATAGTTCAAAACCATGTGCGGACCGCATGTGCGGTGGGGTCCGCACATGGCATATGCAGCCGCATGTACCGAACATGCGGTCGCACATAGGGTAAGACAACTGTTCGAACCCTCGTTCGAATTGCGTTCGAACGGCTTTCGAACGGTATGTTGCCGTTCGAATTACCGTTCGAACGGCAATCCAAACCCAAAGGTAGAGTTACCGTTCGAAGTCCGTTCGAACGGAACTTCGAACGCCATCTTACCGTTCGAAGTCCGTTCGAATGGAATTCGAACGTGCGCCACATATTAGGTATAATGTGCGCCCGGGGGCGCACATCAGCATGTGCGGCCGCACGTACCGGTACGTGCGGCCGCATTTCAAACTATGGTAGAGGATGCATTGACTGGACCAAACTTTGGTGGGAAACTCCGAGTTTTCATTAAAATGGAAATGATTGGTTTCCTTCTGTTTTTCTTAATACAAAACAAATCTCCGTACATGTTTATTACGTGGTATTGATCATCATCAACATCATCATCATCATTTTTATTTTTGCTTATGGTGCTTGATTTTCTCTAGTTATTGCTTGATTTAATGGCATTTCGGGAGCAAGCTTTGCGGCTCATCTTGGATTTGAGCAGTACAGTAATTACGTTGCTGGTGAGTAATGAATATATTCTTTCATCAGGCAGAAAATGGTCAGATAATTCCATCCAATTCTTAGGAATTTTTAACTTTTTCTATGGATAGAGATTGCATTTGGGAAGTTCCATCAGTTCACTGAAAATGCTATGCTCTTTTTTGTAGCCCCATCAGAATTCACTGATCCTGCATGCATTTATGGACCTGTTTTGTTGTTTTGTCCGTGTCAATCTAGTATCTGAGAAGGTAATTCCTCCATCCTCTGTTTATTGTTCGTGGCTCTTTTCTCTTTCGTTAAATTGCTAATGTAGGAATTCTTCATGTTCCTCTTTTTTTGTACAGATACCAAGGAAAATGATATTACAAATGTATAATCTCTTGCATACCATGCTAAGAAATGGCCGAGATTGTGAGTTTTATCATCGGTAGGAAAGTTCTGTCAATATTCTGTACCCATTGATTTAGACTTTTTATTTTTATTTTTAAAATAACTCAGATGGGTTCTTGATATTGTTTTTACTTCTGCATTTTTTTTGTATTGATGGTCTTTTATTTTTAGAAAATGGAATAGGACCTTGTTTCGAACTGCTTTCTCTTATTCTAAGAGGAGATGGGCCGCCTACTTTTTTCTTATTATGTTTGTTATCCTGAGAATTCTCTAGTTAATAAAACTTCTGCGGTAGTCTAACAGTTACACCTAAAAAAGATAAAGAAAAATCAAGAGTAGAAGTAGATCACATTCATTTAATGAAATATTTTGGCCGAAATTGTCCAAAAAATGACACACAGACTGAAGGCATATTGTCCCAGGTGACTGAGAGAAGGATATTCTTCAAAGGCTGACTGTACTCTTATCATCTAAACAGGAAAAGGATTCTCATCACATTTTGCAAAGGCCATCTGTTGACTGGATAATGAAGGTGCAAAAGCCATAGACAATGCTAGATTCGGTGGCCTTCTCTGAAATCACAATGGAGATTTATTATAGCTTTTGCAGAAAGAACAGTGGAAATTCCAATTCAGGTTCTAGAAGCTAGTGGGTTCGAAAAGGATTGCAGCTTGCCAGAGAAACAAGATATTTAGTGCATTTGTGTGGAGACGGATTCCAAACTGGTTGCTAAATTACTGAATGGTGACTCTGAAGTGCCATGGGTTGTCAAATCTGAGATTTTCCACAGTAAAATCTTTTGGATGGTTCCCAAGGATGACTAGTAGAGAAATATCTGGAGAAATTAATGCCCCTATAGATTTCCTGGAAAGCTGCAAAACAGGCAATTGGAGGTGCAATCTACCACAATAGGTCAAAACTTCCCCCCCAGGTTTCGTGTCCTGTCAGAGCAAGACGGACAGGGCATCCCCAAATGCAGAAGCAGAACAAATTAGTATGTGTTCAGATGACCATATGTTGGGTTCTGTATCTCAGGCTAATCCAAGGAAAACAAATTCAACCAAGGGATTTAATTCTTTGGTTTCCCTCTCTTATATGACATGGGAAGTGAAATAAGTTATGCACAATACAATTAGTCTGTCTTAACTAAATTTTTTTCAGAAATCATCAAGTTTCAATCAAACTTCTCCCCAATTGGTATGCTTGGGTTCATTTCAACTCTGTAACTGTTTAATGAGTTAATATTGTATGTTCCATGTATTATCTTGGTTCTCTTAAGTATTATTCCTAAAATTCTATGAGTTGAATGCTTTCTTTGCTGGAATGTTGGAAAATGTAGTATCTGTTGACCAGATGCAAAAATCTGAAAATGAAGGTTAAATGACCAATGGCTGAACTGTTATTAGCAAGAACTTTGAAGCATATCTCTGTCCAATATTCTGTACTTTTTATCAGACACTAAATAATATGTCCTTATTGTCTCAAATTCCATAATCCTGTTTCTAACATCTATTTTTATAGGTTGGTTCAATTTGTAGACTCTTATGACCCACCACTAAAGGGGTTGCAGGAGGATCTCAACTTTGTCAGCCCTCGTATTGGAGAGGTCACATGCTTTTCTCTTTCATATTTGTAATGACGTATTACATCATAGTACCATATTTAATGGCAAGCCCTTCTTTTATTTATTTATTTATTTTTTGTTTCTAGGGATCTACAAATTATAATATAGTTTTAATCCATTGGTCTATTGAAAATCGGGGTTTTTGAGCCTGGAGGAAGCGTGATTTTCCTGAAAACCATGCTATCTAACATTCCAATTTATAAACAAGCTGGAAGCTATTTGGGTAATGGGGGTTGTGTTGTTGTGGGAGAAAGAGTGTGTGTTTGGGTTTGGGAAGCTGTTGTGAAAAGCCACCTGGGGGGTGGTTCTTCACGGGAAGTTACTATGATGCACTGAGTGTTTTCAGACCAACTAAGATCTATACACAAATGATCTGATTTTTGGAAGAGGGTTTCTTAAAATATAGTGATGGAGGATAACGAGCAAGAAGATGTGGCAAAACATGTGAAACATGGGAAACATCTGTATCTGGTGGCCTAGACCATTTAATTTAATTTGAAGGGATACTTTTAAATGCCATTAAATATATTCTTGAAGTTCTAAAAAAGCCTATTTACATCTTGGGGTTTGAGGTGTGAATGGGCATAATGATATTATGAAATTGCCATTTGTGAAATTTTGAGCCTCCTCCCAAAGAAAACATATTAAAACTAATATGTACTCAAATGGATCATCAATGATAAGTTACTCCAATTCCTATTTTTTCCCAATTAATATTAAGTTACTTTCTTAATTTCCAAACTTGAAGAACTCTTTTGGGGGCAATCTGTGCATTTAGGTCATCTTTGCTTGCTTATATAGGACCAGCCTTCAAAAAATGTTTTAGAAAGAAGAGAAGGTACATTGCCCTTTTCATAAATTCAAGAAACTATTACAGTAAATCAAAGAGAATTTTGTAGGAGTTTCTGTTTTATTGGGGGATTGAAATCATTAATACAGATTTTTGGATTGGGGATTGAAATGATAATACAGATATTTGACTCTGTTGAAATAAATATTTTTGCCCTCCCCCTCTGGAAAAAGTCCTTTCTGGACTGAGCAAACTGAGGGTCACTCTTTTCAGAGATCGTCCTGTTAATAATCTCAATAGTACATGGGAGTGTAACTATAGAATAAGTAGTAACCGCCAATATGAAATGAATTATTTGATGACGTAAATTAACACAAGATCTGTTTTCCAGAAATTCTTTCCTTGGATCGATTTTTGTATTTAGCATTAGAATAGTAGACAGTTTTGAGTTGGAACTTTTCTGTACCCTCTTCATACTAGGTTCTGGAGGCTGTTGGTCCAATTATTTTTCTTTCTATTGACACCAAGAAGCTGAGAAATGAGGGCTTTTTGAGTCCATTTCATCCTAGATATCCAGACATACTCACAAATTCTGCTCATCCAATGGTAAGCATTTCTCCTAGTAAGCTTCATATTGCCATGTCATTTAGTTGCTAACCTGATAAGGACAATTCTTTACGAGATGCATGCCTTCAGGGTTCACTTATTACTTGTCATTTATGTCATTCTTATCAGAGGGCTCAAGATTTAGCAAATGTTACTTCATATCGAGAATGGGTTCTACTTGGGTATCTTGTTTGTCCTGATGAACTACTCGTGTAACCAGCATCGATATTTCAATGGTATGCTGTGTGTATTTTTTTAATCAAGATATTTCATTGCCTTGAACTGTTTTTATATTATAAACACACAAAATCTGCAACACACGATCTTATTCATAAATCACATGCATTTCTATTTTCGGTATTACAGAACAGGCTTTATTTCAGTAGGGTTTGAGAAAACATGTTTTTTTGCTTCTGTCTCATGTTATTCAACATGTTTCTTCGGAGATATATATAATGCTATGCACATAGATGACGGAAATGATGTTGGGGCTTTGGGAGTGTAACATGTGAACTAATTATTTGAAAATTCATTTTCTTTTTCTTTTTTCTTTTTATATGGGGGAAGTAATTCATATTTTGTAATCTGCTTTCCTTTTTTTTTTTTTGCTAGATTTAGTCAATGTTAGTAAGTCTTATCCCATTAGAATTTCTCATGTCCTCCGCCGCTTAACGTTCAATGCTGCATCAATTTGATCAACTCCTCTACCACAACTTCTGTTGCCCATCAATCACTTTGCACAACTCCAACCATGCCATTGCTGAATTTAATGCATCCACTGATGTCATGTTGTGCCATGCCACTAGTCTGGCCCCTCAGACTAGACAAAAGAGATGGGGCCCTAGGCGTATTAATAAAATGGGGTTCTATATTCACATAATTTTTTTATTATCATAAAATATTTTTAAATTAATCTTTAAATTTAATTTTTAATTATTTTACACAACTAGGTCTAACAAAACTGAATCTCAATAAAATAGAAAAAATAAAACGTATAAAAAACATATGTTAAAAAAAGGAAAAAAAAGATAAAAATGAATGAAAAAAATAGATCACAAAAACGAAAAGGGATTTTTATTTTTAAGTCCCTGTATACATGCTTATTTAGGAATCGATCCCTCCATTGCTTCATATGTCTTTTCAAGTCCCATATTCAACCGTCTATTTGGTTTTTAGTCCCTTCGTTAAACGTCAGTCCATACACCGTTAATTGGTGAAATGTAATTTATTTTTAAATATATGTAAACTATGTTATTTAGTGATTAGTCTCTCCCCTCTTCATATTTTACAGGGATTGATCACTAAATAACATAGTTTATATGGACTTAACACTAAATAACATAGTTTATATAGACTTAACACTAAATAACATAGTTTACAGGGACTAAAAATAAAATCATATTTCACAAATTAACGGTGTATGTACGGACGTTTGACGGAGGGACTAAAAACCAAATAGACGGCTGAATATGGGGATTTAAAAAGAAATGTGAAGAAGTGAGAGACCGATCCCTAAATAAACATGTTTACAGGGACTTAAAACTAAAAATCCCAAAAGAAAAACATATAAAAGATATGAGAAATAACATATGAATCAATATGATAGTATTTTTTTTTAAAATTAAATCATAAATAAAATGGAATCCCGATAAATCAGAAATAAATAACAAATAAGGGGATAATACAGATATGTTTTTAATATGAGTAAACTAATCAACAAAGAAAAAATATCTATAAAATAGGAAATATGAAACAGAAAATATAAAAATATAAAAAATAAAATAAAAAATAAGAAAAATAAATTAAGTCACCTTTTTTATTTCCAAATTGGATTATATAAAATAAAATCCCAATAAAATAGAAACAAACCATAAATAAAATCGGATAAAATTTTAAAAATAAATAAAATAATTAAAAAATAAAAAAATAAAAAGGAAATAAAAGAATATAAATATAAAAATTAGAAATTACAAGTTCCGAAAATGAATGGTGAACTGGTATTATTGTTTAAAATTACGTAAAACAAATAAATTCCCAAAATTTAGGAACAACTAGAAAACATGGATAAATTTTTAAATTATAAATAAGATAAAATAATTCAAAATAAACAAAAATCCACAAAAAATAGGGAATAATTTATTTCAGATCTTGGGGCCCTCCATATTTGGGGGTGCCTATGGCCTCCATTGTGACTGTCAAGTGCAGCATTTGTGCCAATTTCATAACCAATGGTGAAGCAATCTCCTCGATCATGTTTGCTAAACTGCTAACCATATTCCATGGATAATAATATAATGACTTTTCTTTCACCAGCTTGTCCCCAACCATAAGTTACTATGAGCATAACCAACTCCACCCCCACTCCCTGTTATCATGATCAGCACCACCGTCACCTGACCCATGATTGTGTAAGGCATTGAGATGATGATTGACCAAGGACGATGGCAAGAACTGATGCACTTCTTATCCTCATGCACCCCAGGCACCGGCATCACTTTTTTTTATTTATTCAGTGCGCCTTTGTATTTTCACATGCATGGTGCAACTTCTTTTAATTATTCTATTATTCCTTAAAACTCGGTGACTCTTTAGATATTCTCATGGTTCCTGTTAGAACATAACCATTGGTGTCTTTGCAAGAGAATTAGCAGCAGAATATTAATGCTATTAAAATTTTCTAAGATAATGCAAAACTGTGTATATATTTTATCGTGGGGATATATGATGCCTTCTTGTTCTTCTTTAACTCTTGTGAGCAAGTTATGCATCATTGGTTTATATAATGAGATAGCGTATTGGTTTTGGGAGTCAATGTTAGTTGATAAAATATATACATAATATTACAAGCTCTACAATTTGTTGTTGCTCCTTTTGCGCGGCATTCTTTTTAATGTCAACACATCTTCACTAATTTTTACCTTTTCTTTCCTTGTCAGGTTGTGCTAAAGGAAAACTTGATTATGGCATTGTTCAGGGATGAGGTGAATATTTTTTCACAACTGTGTAATTTTCTCACCCATTACAGCTGATGATTGTATAAATGTATTGTTTCAGTACATGCTACTTCATGAAGAATATCAATTATATGTTTTGCCAAAGATCTTAGAGTCAAAAAGATTGGCCAAATCTGGACGGAACAAACAAAAAGAAGCAGATTTGGAGTACAATGTTGCAAAGCAGGTCGAGAAAATGATTTGGTATGGTTGTTCATTCCTTGATATACCTAGAGAAGCACAACGCATTTTTTTTGAGAAAAGAAGTACTTACTGGACTTATCATAAGATTTGCATCCTTTCATATCTACCTTTTGAACTTCTACCTTCTAATCTCATACAAAAAGATTTTCTGGCCATACTCTCACCCGCAATGAATGTTTAATTTTAATTTTTATTTGTTTTATTTTGCTCAATGAAAATTCCTTCTGAAATATTATGAAGTTTGAATTTCAAACAGTCTACCCATTATCTACTCTTCATATCATGCGGTTTATTTGATGAGTACAAAATTTATGGATTTACTTTTCTAAAGTAATGTGGCAGTGGTACATAATTGCAAATGATTATGATTAAAGCAAATTTAAAGGTATAGTTATAGACATGTTGAGCTGCCGTTGGACATGCATAGGTGTTCTGCTATCTTGAAACCAGATGGATCATGTGCATCTTTAATCTCTGGAACCAACTCATTGATATTCGTTCACATGGGTGATGTGCGACTAATCCCTGCAATTGTTTCTGAATTGTCATGTTGTGGGTTTCCTTCAGCTTACCACTGCCAGTAGAAAATAGAATAAATTAATGGTTTCTTACTGATTTCTTGGTAAGCTGAGACAAAATCAAGATTTCAGTGAAGATATTTATTTATTCTTTTGAAGGATAGTGCCCATCTTTCTGTTATATGCTTTTCATTTCTAATCCAACCTATTCATTCCTTTTATTGTTTACAATAATGTACAGGCAGATATGTTTTAACTATTGAGTGATCATTTACACTGCTGGCATGCAGTTGCCTGTCATCTTTTTTTCTTCTTCTTCCAAATGCATGGGATTGCATTAACATTGTTTAGTCATGAAATACTGCAGTGAAGTGCATGAACAAGCCCTTGTTTCCTGTTATGCCATTCATCATGAAAGGAGAGTATTACTGAAGCAGGAGATAGGAAGAATGGTTGTATTTTTTGCTGATCAACCAAGCTTATTAGCTCCCAATATTCAGGTATATCATTCTTTCTTTCCTTATGTTATATTTGAGATATAATGCAATGCATGAGGTGGTGTAATGCAACATCCACATTCTCCTTTGCTTATATTAGAATAGATAGTTTAGAAAATTCTTGAAGTAGTAATTTGAAACAAAATATTTCAGATATTTTGCACTATTTTTATTGGTGGATGATATTATGGCGTTTTGCAAATTTAACTGACTGATGCAACATAGGAATGATTATATATTATGCATCCTCTTTGTAAAAGAAGCTTTAATACAAATGATGCGAGGATGCGATACTTGTTTCAGATACATGATAGGAGGTGGAAACTTCAAAAACTTAAAATTAATACATTCAAGAGCTCCACTAGTTTTGGTGGAAAACTCGTAATGATTGTTGATTTCGAGGAAAAAGATGGGTGGTGTAACTGGTGCTTCAGATTTTTTTGAGCTAATGGTAGACAGTTGCCACCATGATTTCAGATTTGTAGATGTAAATTTTAGAGTGCATCATGATTATTTTTGAAATTATAAATAATTGAAGGTGGTTTGAAGATAATGAGTATTTTATGCTTGCTTTGAGGACACATCGTTCTTGTTGCTGTCATGTGTGATGATGAAGTCATCTCCCCCATGTTACGTTATTTGGGGATTTCTTGTGTGCAGGTTTTATCATATTGCTGTCTTCATAACCGGTTGGGTTGTATGCAATCATTTGAGAAAATTGCATTCTCCCAAGAAGAGTTAGCATTAATGGTTAATGAATGTTCTTTTGCCTTTTATTAGATTTTACTTTGATATTAAAGAGTTGTTTTTCTCTCTTGACATGGTCTGAAATACCAAAACAGTGCGTATCATGTAAATTTAAATGACACCTTAGATGTTGATAGCGTAGGGTTACGCTCTTCTACTGACCCGATCAATCTTCACGGATGCGAGATCTGCAGGCTCCAACGACGCTGTTGATTTGCGAATATTATCAATGTCTTAATTAATTATGTGATTACAAGGTCTATTTATAGAGCAAAGAATTATAACAAATTAGGATCTCAACAAATTTATCTAAATCTCTCAAATCACAAATTTATTTGACCAAATCCTAATTAACTCCAAATTCGAATTTAAATTAAATTCAAATCCTAAATAAAAAAAATAATATCTAAATATTAACTAACTTAATTATCCTAAAAAATATGGTAAACTTGACAAATAAAACAAAAATATTAAAAATTTTAAATCATCTATACTCGTCCATTTGATGGTCCTCAATGTCGATTGAATGGTCCATGATCGTGTTGCGTCATTCTCCCCAGGTTGGGAGAATTTGTCCTCGAATTCAAATCCTCATCGGGGTAGAACTGTCACCATGAACTTCAAATATGGATTTCTTACGAACAAGGAATCTCTTAGGGTGCCGTATCACGTCCATCTAATCGGACCAATGCTCACAAATCCAGCTTTCAAGTAATAACTTTTTGAGAAGGGGTGGTGGATGAGACAAAATGAAGGAGGGAAAGAATAGATCCACAAAATGATGGTAGGGTGGGTGAAATGCTTCTTGTGATGGCTTTTTCAATGGTGAAGAGGTATGAGTGATTTGAAAGGGGTTTGGCGGGAAAGATTTGGATGAAGCTCCATCACGTAAAGTACGGGGTGTTAATGATTTTGGTGGTGGAAAGGCTAGGATGAGAAGCGGTAGAGAAAGATTGGATGTGATCCTTGTTACCAAATGTTTGAGGGGAAGTCTTGGGCTCGATTTCCATCTCTTCATTGAAGATAGGTGGAAGATCCTTTTCCTCGATCTCTTCATAAAAGATTTGTGGAAGGCTTGCATCTTCAATCTCTTCATTGAAAGGTTCCCCGCTTCAATTTCTTCATCAAAGATAGGTGGAAGGTTCGCCTCTTCAATCTCTTGGAAGGTTCGCCTCTTCAATATCTTCATCCAAGATAGGTAGAAGATTCGTCTGTTCAATCTCTTCATGGAAAATAAGTGGAAGGCTCGCCTTTCAAACGGGTTGTCGAAATCACCATCAATAGGCTCCTCCACAAATTGTGGAGTTGGTGGTCGTTCTTGATGTCGAATAAACGCCATCATTGCCTCTATTAGTTGTGTTAGCGCATCGAATCACTCGTTCAATGCGTCGGCTAACTGTTGGGCTTCATCACGACTGTAGGCTTTGCTAAGAAGACGTCTTCTCGGCGGCATCTCTTTTTTTGTGGTCTAGGTTTGAGGTCTAAAGAGTGGAAATCTAGGTCTTTCTCTCTGTTTTTTTTAACTGGGAAGTTTGTTATGGGTGTGGGTGATCTTTGGGATCATTTTTTCTTTCGGTTTGCTAGGGAAGATAAATGAAGGGAATGGGTTACCGGGAAAATGGTTTTTGGATATATATATATATTTAATATGGGGAAGGGATAGAAAAAAATGAGATATCGGTTATGAATTACCTCGATGAATCGACAAGGCTCTGATACCAACTGATGCAGCGTAGGGTTATGCTCTTTTGCTGACCCGATCAACCTATAGGTTTGCGAGATCTATAGGCTCTAACGACGCTTTTGATTCGCGAAGAATACCAGAACGATGCTTCAATGCATAGTTCAAAACCATGTGCGGACCGCATGTGCGGTGGGGTCCGCACATGGCATATGCGGCCGCATGTACCGAACATGCGGTCGCACATAGGGTAAGGTAACCGTTCGAACCCCCGTTCGAACGGTAAGAGACCGTTCGAATTGCGTTCGAACGGAGGTTCGAACTCAGAGGTAGGTTTTACCGTTTGAAGTCCGTTCGAACTGAACTTCGAACGCCCTCTTACCGTTCGAACGGAATTCAAACGGTAAGAGACCGTTTGAATTCCGTTCGAACGGAATTCGAACGTGCGCCGCATATTGGGTATAATGTGCGCCCGGGGGCGCACATCAGCATGTGCGGCCGCACGTACCGGTACGTGCGGCCGCATTTCAAACTATGCTTCAATGTACTTGTTGATTCCTAACAAGGAATACCAGAACAATGGAAATTTATGTATTTGCTAATCCTCCTAGGATAATCAAAACACAATAGGAAAAATAAAATTCTATTATCAAAGTCTTAATTAATTATGTGATTACAAGGTCTATTTATAGAACAGAGAATCTTAACAAACTAGGATCTCAATAAGTCTCTCTAAATCTCTCAAATGATAAATTTATTTGATCAAATCCTAACTAACTCTGAATTCGAAGTTAAATTAAAATTCAAATCCTAACTAAAAAATAAAAAAATCATATCTGAATGATATCTAAAAATATTTACTAACCTAATTATCCTAAAAAATATGGTAAATCTAACAAATAAAACAAAAATATTAAAATTTTTTAATCATCAATAATCTTTCATTTGATGGTCTTCAATGTCGATCGAACGGTCCATGATCGTGTTACATTAGATGTAATGTTTTTTTTGTTACCTTTGTTTTATCACCTTGGATAACAGGAAGAGACCAATATGTCATCAAACATTAGTAGATTGGAATATGTGGATTTGGTGGCGTAAGCGCTTTTGAGTATTTTTTGACCGTCAGATAATATTTATGTTTTAGATAAACTTCCATACCATTGTTATACAAACTGTTCATATGGATTTGTGTGTCGGGCCATGAAATCAATGCATAAGCATAAAATGAGAGTGAGAGAAATGATAATGCTGAAATTATGTGGGGTAAAACATTGAAGGATTGACATATGATAGGATTATTGGAGTCATTAGACATATGATATGATAGGATTTTTCTATTTCTAGGGTTTTGTACATCTTGTATCTATATAAGAGACCTTTCGGCCTCCATTGTTGAATATAACATTATTCCATTTATTTTTTCTAGGATTACATTCAGTCATGGATAAGTGAGGGAGAAAAACCATTTGAACATGCAATTTACACAAGGACATCACTAATCAGAAGAAGATGCAGTATTCAAGTTGAGAGTCCAAATTTTTCTTTTGAGAAAAAAGAGTTGATCCAATAGGGATGTTGTGAGGAAATAAATATAATGGAAATGATTGGACTTACATATCAGAGGAGTTGGTCCAATATAGTTTTTCATTGGTCAAAGTCTGGTTGAGTTTTGAGTATTGACTTACACTTAGGCTTAATAGTTGGTTGATAGACTAAGGTTTGGCTTGGGTTACTTACTATATAAGGAGACCTTTACTTTCGAATAATTACCTCCCACTTGCAGTCCATGTAAGAATAATTTTTCCTTAACTGTTGCTTTCCCTTTTACATTATCTTACTGGTTGTTTATTGGCATGTTTTATAATAGTAGCTTGCAACATATCATTACAAACGAGGCCCCCTCTACCCATCAACTAGTCCTTCTGGATTTTCTGATATGACTTAGAGGAGAGGGTTCATGTTTGACAACGAACCATATTATAAAGTATGATTTTCTGATATATCTGCAATGTTTGGATGTAACTCCACAACCTCATTTCGTTGGGTTAGGGCTTGTTCTATATGTTTTTGTTTTACATCATATAGAATATAAGTGATCATATGATGAGTGATGTGGATTGGCTTCCTACTATTCAGTTTGCAGATTATACATATTGGTATGGGTGATTTTTCTCTGGGTCACCATATCAAATGGGGATTGGTCAATCTCCTTGTTGACGTGTTTGACGGGACTTTGGATGAGTAGGCCGGTGGATCTTTAAACACTCTTACACTCAAATGAGGAATAATTCAATATAGAGGACTTCTTCAAAATTGAAATCATACTTTACTTCTTTTCTTCTCCTATTATGAATCTTCCAATAGTGATCTTCTGTAACTATTCTCATTGATTCAGAGAATTTTTAGATTATGAACGGTTTTTGATATATGCAGATCAGGTTAGCTGTTACTGTGACAGAGTAGTAATCGAGATCCTTGGGATTTCCATTAAATAGATGGGGTTTGTTTTATGGGTCTATGATCGATCCTAAAAGTCGTCGTCCGATCAGGGTGGACGGACGGCTTTTGTAAGAGCAAATTTATTGTTGGGTTGGATGTCTAGTGTTTTGTTTTAGATGGAGTATCTGCCTCCCCTTGGAGATTGGAAATGTCGAGTGTTTTACTGAGTGGTAAGACTATGGGAGCCCGGGGAGCCGGACACCTTAATAAAGCTCCCTGTACGGGTCGACGCATATCAGCCAAGACCGCCACATGGCTGTGGAGACTAACACATGGCAGTCTTGTATCTTAAGGATGATTTTATATCCCACACTTATCCATTCTATTTGGTTCAATGCTTAAATTTTTCCATATCCGAATGTTGTAGAAGACTACTCTTGTTCTTCCTGACCACTAATATATTTTTACCTTTTGGTTTAGTTAAATTATGATACACAGATGATGTCTTTTATTTGGTCTTTAAGCCTGGTTACTAAGAACATGATAATTTCAGTTTTATTAATGGAAGCTTGTCAAATAAGATATCTTTTAACACCAACCATGACCATTGCTTCAGAATCACTTGGTGAAGGGTCATTTACACTGGAATTTGCCCTTAAGTGATACTGCATGCTGCAGTACCTATAGCCAAATCTGGTTTAATTTGGAAAAATAATTAATTTTTTTTTGTTGGTAAGAGAAAATATACACAGATCAGACAGAGGATTGGCTGATACATCTTGGAAACATTATCCAACCATCTCCAAAACATTATGTACTAGAAACTTTTACCAATGTGGAATGGTGGAAGGCTGGAACTTGTATGCTGGGAAATTTGATGTGCAATTATGCATTCCCAAGTAAGTCAGGCAAACTCAAATTCAGGAAAGTTGTTCAGCTGCTCAGTTTGTTGTATCAAATTTGCAAATTTGTAGGCTGTTTGTGGATATATAAATTTGCTAAAGTTGAAATTATTGACAGACAACTCGATCATAGATTTGGTGAAGGAAGAGGAGAAACTAGTTGCAAATCATGTTTGATGCAAGCTGTCCTCAATAAATTACTTTTATACGGTTATGTTACTAATGAACCAAACGACAGAGAAACCTAGCACTAGTCGGAAAAACCCCAACATGCACAATCCCCCACAAATCATGGGCATCGGGTAAACTCAGGGGAGTTGAACTCGAGATCTATGGGGACAAATCCATGACCCTAGCCAAAGTGATAACCCTGTGTGGGCTAAAAAGATATTTGTTCTTAGTTATACGTGGTTTTACTGAAAAAAAAGTACAGTTGTCACCTTCATACATGAACACCCTATCATAGTGTTATCTATATCTTTTTTTTGAGAAAAGGTAGGCGATCTACCACGACTGTATTAATATATCATAGTACAAAGTTAGAAGGAAAGTAGAGAAAGAGAAAACAAATCGCCCTTGCTGCACAAAAATAAAAGAGCTATTTACTAAATGTGGACCGATGCCCAACCTGATGTCTAATTCTTCTTCAATTACTAGCGACCCTCCCACAAAATCAACCCTGCTTTCCCTAGCATAGAACAGACTCCTATCCTTGATGAACCTTTGCATTGCCTCCCAAATATTTTCTATGTAAGTGGTGCTGCCTTTCGAAGTCACTTGGTTGTTCATCAACCATGAAGCTCACTCTGCTTGGAATAAATGACTCAGAATTCTTTGATTTTTTGCTATTGTCACCTGCCTCCCTGACTCTTTTCCCGCAGCCCACATCTTGTCCAAGTTCCGGAAGTTGGCATTTAACACCTCCACGCACAGCCACATAGGCCTCACCGAGTCACAATTACAAAACAAATGTTACACTGGTTCAGGTTCTTGATTGCTCAATGAGCACATAACTGACTCCCCTGGATGCCATATAGCCCTGTAAACCTCATTTAGGATCCATCCTTGATACGTCAGCCACAAGAACCCTTGAACCTTGAGCGGAATTTTTATACCCCAAATATCCTTAGCTTTAGACTTCTTCCCCACGCAAACAACTCTGTCCTTGTGCCACCAATCATATCCAGCGAACAACCCCGAGTACCTCTCCTTCGGCCTGGCATTCCATCTTACTGAATCAGACTTCTCATGAACCGGTTGAAGCTGCTGCAATTTTTCCGTCAACAACATGAACTCCGATGAGTCTTCCTCTGAGTGTGTGTCTACAATCATACAAGAAAACTTATGAAAAACTAGAAACTTTTTTTTTTGTGCTTCACTTATCTTATTCTTTTGGTAATGCTCTGTATTTCTGTATTTGCTTGTTTCCATATAAGGTGTTTAATTTAACTTCATGATTGACTATTCGCATTGTATCCTTCAACAAATAATTTATTGTATTTTTGGTAAATGTGATCTGTCAGATGGTTTTCTCTGCATTGGCTTTGGCTCAATATGAAATCATATGGTATTTTCAACATGTTGGGATTGCATTATCGAAATATAAAGCAGTACGGATGGTACCTGTAGACATTGTAAGTAACTTTTGTTCTAATATGTTTTATTATATATCTCATTGTCAACCAGAAGTTTTGTGTTTTTCAATGAAGGTGGATGTCCACTGAATTTATTAATTGGTTACCATCCAAGTTATTAGAGAGGAAATTTTTTTCCCCATATGCGAACATTATTCCTATGGTCTTAGTTTTACATCGATATAACATAAGAACCATTTCTGCCCAAAAATGGATGAAGAACACACCTTATTCAGTATGAAAGCCTCCTGCCCCTACTTTGATGCTAACAAAAAGGGTTCTCCCCCATGTCTTATGGAAGTCAAATGCATTCCTAAGCATTTTCACATAGCATGTGATCCCTGTAAAACCATCACACTGTGACTGCAACACATAACGAGTGAATACATCTGCATGAAGCACCCTTTTAACCCTACGACCTTTCTCATTGAATGCATGTAAAATCCCCTTATATGCTTTCCAAGTATTGCTATTTGTCTGTGTGTCTGGATTTTTCAAGATTTTCCGAATCCTCATGTCCATGTTGTGTCCGTGTCCCATGTGTGTTTGTATCCATAGTCTGTCGTTTATTCCAAACATCAGTCTCTAAGCCCCCGTTTGGATACAGAATATGACTTATTTTTGGGTATACAGTTATTCCGATATAAGTGGGTATAAATAAAGATAAAATGATTTTGTGCTGGTAATGCTTTGAATTATTCTCGTTGGGAAATGTAATAATAAAATTTTTGTTGTTTGGATAAAATGTGAATAAAGTATGGATAAAATTTGTAAAATGTGAAAAAATGATGATAGTTGATTTGACATGTGATTTATAAGAGGTGATGACAGTTGATTTGATAGTGACCCACATATTCTTTGGTGTAATAACCTAAATGACTTTAATTCTATCTGTTTCATGGAATGATTGTCCACCTTTATGACAAGTTATCCAAGCATAGATTATCATTGGGTATCCAATCCTCCCAAACAACCAAAATCAGTTATTCCACTTTATTCCAAGATATTCACACCCTTATTCTACATCCAAATGGGGGCTAAGAGAATTTACGTTGAACTCCTTTTTACCACCAATATCGTATATCAAACCGTCTTCACCAAGTAAGTTCCCCATCACACATTATATGAGGAAACTGTAAATACACTTTCTCAAAATGCCTTTTCACTTGTCCAAGTTCAATGACCCCTAAACCCTCAAATTCCTTGCTGCAAACCACTTCCCAACTAACAAGTCAATCCTTCTCTTCCTGTTGCAGCCGATCCACTGAAAAAACCATCTATGGAATATCCTCAACCATATTGAAAACTCCTGTTGAGAGAGAGAAAATTGGCATATAAAAGATTGTGGGATTTGATGGGAGCACCACCTTGAGAAGTACCATTCAACCTCTGAAACTAAGGGCTCTACCTTGAGAGCATGTTTCAGCAATTTTTTTCCACCGTAGTTTGCCAAATCTGGACCCTAGATTGGAAGTATGACGTGGCAAGCCAGTATATATCCATTGGGAACATTGTCAACAGACACCCAAATAAACCCTCCTCCATTATGCTAATCCCAACCACCAACACGACTCGATGGCTCTCTTATCCAATCCTAAAGCACCTTAGGATGAACTTTAATGCCTTGATATCAATTAAATTTCTACCAAATAACAATGGAATGTAGTCAGGGTATGAGTGGGAGATTGATAGCTCTTCCCTCCCCACTGAAGTCCACCCAGAGGAATTTGCTTGCCTTCTTATCAATTGACTGATTTGTTTTCT